>JABMBT010087343.1:0-10753 GCA_018906895.1 Odontocolon sp. PSUC_FEM 10030002
TTTCAAATGAATTCTTTGTTAAGATCAATAAATGTACAATTTTTATTTTACTAACATCTTAGAAGGTTTTTTGATAAGTTTGGGATCTGTTGTAAGTGACAAGATATTTCTCTTGGGGACAGTCTTTTTCCATCAAGACTTGTGAATTAATTTAGTTATGGGGTCGAAGCTGCGTCGAGCGAGTACCACAACAGCACTAGCAACAGAAGCAGCAAAAGCAACCGTATACTTCAGCACGAAAATCGTCTCGAGTCACGGAAATGTATAAACTTTGGTAACAGCGGGGTCGTATACCGCGGGGCAATCGTCGTCTAGAACTAAATGGTACCGCGGGCTGAGGAGAAATTCAAGTACAAGAGGTAGAACTGAGGTGGGTGGTAGAAAGGGGACAATAATGGAAACTGGGACAGTGGCGTTTAGAAATGGCTCCCGTAATCGGACCGGATAATTAAAAGCCACGTTAGCATTGTATTACGTTGCATTACACTGTCTAGAGGACTGCAGCAGTTATATTCGAGGTGTGTGCAATGCACCGGGCTAACTGCCGCGAAAGTACGAATGGAGTGAGAGACTGGCAAACTGATATGTACGAAACTTCATCCTAATCTTACGTAATTGTTAATTGCTGCCCCTAAACCGTTAATGTTACGCGGCTTTGAGAATTGTCTCCCGTTGCTATTCGTTTGACAACTGCGACGTTTCGTCACCAACTAATACAAATTTAGTCACCGTCTAAGATGTGATCGGGTTCGCTTGAAAATAAAATCGCCGCTCTTGTCGAGAATGCGCTAGTAATTCCGTCTCGAGAATCCTATTAGAGTTAAGCGCTTGTCGACGTAACTTAATCTCAGGACTTGGATGGAGAAACGGGCGTGTCCGATGCGATACAATTAGTGCAACGAGAAATGAGACGGAAAATCAAGCAAAAGTGTTAGATTCATATAAATATAATGTAGGTACATCGTAAGCCATCTCACAACGTTAGTTACTCGACAGGTGCCGAACGTACATTTGGTAAGAATTGCTCGATAAACTTTCTTTAGAGCTGTTTAATTACAAAAGTTTTTCTCACGTGGATATTCAGGTGAAGAAAGAACCTAGATAGATCTAAGTCAAGGCAAGCTTCTTTTCCATGTTTACAACAATTTGCAAACTTAATTAAAAGAAAAAATATAATCTCTTTTCACACAGGTATCTGAATGAACATAATGAAAATAAGGTATAGTTTTTGCTTTCTCGAGATTCTGAAAAGAATCTCAGTTTCTCGAAAAGAAAAATGTTTTCGAGATTTTGCGTCGAAACACTTAGAATGGAATAAAAAGCTGAGTAATGAGGTTTAAAAAAGTGTCCCGATGAATGTGTTTATGTGCGTGTTTGTGTGTATGGGTGTGTGTAAGCACGAGTGACACAAATGCAAAACATTTATAGGTATAACTCGACAATAACAAATGCTATGAATCTCATTTTTTTAGTCATTTGAAGGAGGTTTTCATACTTTGTTTGTTATCATTCTTGTCAATATCAGTTATGGGTTTGGAAATTATGCATTTCTTTTATTTTGTTGGAAAATTCATACAAATGAACTACTTCTCAATTATTTTTAGTTACCAAGCTGACATTTTTTATACAAATCGGTTAAAGCTAATGAATACGTGTTATTAAATTTTGTGGGAATCTGTAGAGAGGTTATTAAGATTTTAAGGAATTCCGATTATTTTTGACAAAAAGTTTAAAGCCAATGCCCTGAAATTAACAGATAAATTAAAACCAATATCGAGTATGGGATTCGGCGTTCATAGAAAAATGTTTCTGAATTCTTTGTGAGAAAATTTTAAACTACAGAAATCAATATTTTCTTTGAAATAGCATGGCGATTGATACACACAATTGTAATGTAATACAGATTGAAGCACAGCCCGTAGACATCCCGTAGATTTAGGACTAATATAAAAAATATTTTGGGTCAATATACAGAAGTGTATTAAAAAAAAAAAAAAAAAGTTCGTTTCTTTTTCTTGTTATCAAGTTTTTTTTCTAACGGTTGAGAAAAAATAATTATGTTTTCGTTTGTTTTATTTATGATTGTTTTTATGTTAATCAAGAACATTTTTTTTATTTTTCTTCTTTATAACAGGCAAGGATGTAAACGAAGATTACACAGTGCTTTTCTTATTAGTTTTCGATGCTTATGAAGTTTCCTCTATGAGGAAGCCAAAATTGATAAAATTACTTTCGCATAAAGGTGGCTTTGTGAACAACGAAATTTAATGAGGAAGCACTGTACAAGCTTCGTTTGCATTCTTGTTTGTACCTTGTGAGTACTTCAAACACTAGGTATCGATCGATATTATAATTACGTAAACCACAAGGAAAATTGAGAAGCTCGCTATATAATGTGGTAACTAGGTATTCATTTCATTCGTATAGTCCCTTGAGTTAACAAGATACTTGCTAATAAATCTTAGTTAAATTAACAGAATATTAGCCAAGAGTCCCAACATTTTCTTTCGCCGTATAAGTAGAAGCAACAGAAAGGCTCTCTTCGTCGTGACAGTTTAAGCGCTAATATTATCCCAGAAGAGACGAGAAAAGTCATCAACCCCTAGTTTGTGTGCTAAAATCCAAGGATCTTCCCTTCCACGAGGAATTAATCGAAAATCCTTCTCTTCTTAGTCTCCCGCGTCGTCGACGGCGGAATTTTGTAGGATCAGCCGTAAATCTAGATCGCAATCGGGATTCGTTTCGTAGACCGCGACTCGACGACATCGAATACGTCTGGGGTTAGTTCTATGGTTCTTACTGTCGGAGCCACTACTGTCGTTTCTCTCTCGCCACCGTCGACTTTGGTTTCGGTGACTACGACGACTCTGGAAGCGATAACGCGTAATCGAGTTAGCGTTTAGGTTATTCCGGGCAAATTATCCGACCCGACAGGATCGCTAGGCTGGCCAGCTGGTAGTCTGCTCCTATCGCCCTGGAGTCTCATCGATTTTTCTCAAACTTATCCACATCGTTGTCGACATCGTCATCCACCTTTATCTACTTTCGTCTCACGATCGCAGATCCTAACCAGTTTTTACTTGAGCAATTTTCCTCATCGTACAGATACTTAAAAGTTTAATCTGGGCGCATTCTCAAATAACTCAAACTTAAAATACTCGTCTTCATCCGAATTATGTCTCTCAGGATCTGCATACAAATTTGCATACACAACATTGATATAAAATAAATACGAACGTATAATTGCAAAGTCAATTGCTGAACTTACGAACATAAAAAAAAATAAAAGATTTTCCTTTTCTTTCTCTCTTTCTCTTTCTCTCTCTCTCCCTCGAGCGATGCACAGTGCATTTCGACAAAAATGTTTGTACGGTGCAGAGCATTTCTGGTCGCCTACTTAAAATTCAGACATCGACTCGCTATATCAAGAAACATCGAAGGGTCGTCAGTACTTGGCATGAATGAAAAAGAAAAATAAATCAAATGAAACATAAAACAAAGTTGCAGCAATCGGAAAAGTTCAGTTGCGTTCTCGGGGCAAAGAGTACCGTCGTAGTCGACGTCGTCGTCTGTCGGACGAGCGAGGATTGCAGCATCGATTTTTCACCCCAGACCGTGTCGTCGGCGCGGTGCACGAGTCTCGTCGAGTCTCGTCGTTGGAGAGAAACGAAAGCGAACGTGCGAGAACGACAGACAGACAGACAGAGAGTGAAAACAAGTGAGATGGTTCCAGCATGTGCGAAGTCATCCGAGTCATTGACATCCACTGGTGTCGCCTGACGGAGGCGGACGACATCAAGTGCACGACGCGAGGCTGCTCCCGTCGAGGGGAGTGAACTCGCATGTATGTGCACAGAGACCTCTAGCTGCTGCACCACCAGCGGCAACCCTCAGAAACGCGCATACGCTGCGAGTCTATAGATACTACAGACACGTGCATCATCATACCGTAATGTATATATATATGTATATATAGTATACGTGAGAAAGCTGTCTTGCACACTAAAGTAGCGAGCGCGACGTACGTCGGTACAAAACTTATGTATATATACATGTATTGAGAATGCACCCGCGACGTCTACTCCACTCACCCCAACAGGGAGCCCATTCTGTTCTGTAGCCACATCGATGACTTCGTCTGCGGGATACATTTCATTCTCGCTTTTCTCAAACGGAATGACGCTGACGGATCCTAACTTTGCTGTGTTTCCATGGTAGAAGATTTTATTAACGGGATTGTACGATCATACATTTTTTTTAAATTTGATCATTTAGCTTAATTAATTCTTACACGGCTTTTCCTTTGATAGGATACATGCCGCCAAATGAACACGTGTAATACAAGTTTACCGTGTTTCAGTGGTTCGTTATTCTTTTTTCAGAATTATCTATTATAGATCATACGTATTTCTGAATAATATAAATAGTGCCCCGCGGATATAGAAAGGCGGAGCTGTTAATTTAATTGACAGTTTGTTTTCATTTTGATTCGATGCTTCGTAGATATTTTTAGAACGTCAAACACATAGGTATGTATTATTGGATGTGTATATCGCTGGAGAAGGATGAATGGCAGCTGTCCGACAGATCGAAGCATTTGCTATTATTCGGTAGAGCGATCAGTCGACGAGAAATCAGTGCTCGATGTAGCGAACTGTGAGGGAGTCAGCGATAGTCACTGCACGCATTTGCTTTGTCACTCTGTGTTGCAATAGCCGGCGTGAGCCGACGCATCGCTGCAAATTACGTTGCATCACCTAGAAACGCGCTCGCGCGTTCAACTCGATGCTACAGTTTCGGTATATTACAAATTATATGCAGTGGTTGGCCTTTATAGGAGTTGTCAATCATCGGTTATTGTCATAATTCCATCTTTCCGTGTTCCATATCATTATAAGGCCAACAATTGTTGAGTGGCCTACAGTCAGCGACTGGCCAATCATGGTATGGCTGATACTATTAGATATACGCACTCACTGCATCCTGCGATTGCACCCACGATCCTCCGTTACTCTGTACTGAGCGGATATAGATTTTGTCTGGGATTATTAGATGTTCGGTTGCTTTCCGATAATTACTCGTTGAATTTCCGTTCCCGTGACACCGCCCACACCCCAGCGATAATCGATAGACCAACAGCAACCCAGTACCGTAGCAGCAGTTGCTCGAGTACGACCTCGACCGCAGCTTGCCAAACTCGCATCTCTATATCTATATTGATTTGGTTCGATCTAGCTGTTGCAGTATAACCCAGAGAATCATTTCAGTTTAAGCTTAATAGTAAATACGAGAACTTGAATACTTTTTCGAACAACGATTTAGCTATCTGTGTAACCCAAATAATAAAGGGTTAACTCTGAGCATGTAAGCTATTCGTGGATGGGATTGCATTCGTAAAATTCAGACTTTAGTCTTCGTCCTTTTGGGTAGATAGGAAAAAAGGGTTGAAGGGCTTTTTTGCATGGCTTGCGTGATGAATTTGGTACGATGATAACTAGCCCTCATGGGAAAAGTCCGTGCCGATCTGATAATGCGCGCACAGGCCAACAGTGAACGTTGCACTAGCATGCAACGTATACTATTATTATATACAAACGCATGTTACACGCAGCATGTACGGGTTTTGTATCTGCAGGTTAAAGTAGTTTCTGCATTTGCACCTATTTTGCATCGAATCTCTTTAAGCATGTTTGACAAGTTGAAATCTTGAATATATACGTTATATTAGCAGGTGGTTTTATTTGCGTCTTTCGACAGTGAAGACAGTTCTGGGTATGTATATATGTATGACACGTGGGTTTCGGCCACCAGAAAATGAAGGAACAGGGAACGCTATTACAGAGTGTAGTAGTACATCATCACTCATTCCGATTGGCTCGTTGAGAGGTCGAGGCGCGTGAGAGAAGCTCGTGTCGAAAATCAATCGATTCGCGGTTTTACGGGGGTGGTTCGAGACACACTATATATATGTATGTTTACCTTCGTGTTTATAGAAGGACGCAGGTGTCGATGAAAACGAAACTCTTAGGATTTTTATAGTAGTAAGATTATAAATTGTAACGATTAAATTTATTGATCTCATAGATCGATATCGTAGGATCTCAACTAATTTAACAGAAACGTAAAAATTCATAATATTTTAATGGGAAGCCAATTATTCTTTTTTTTGGTAAAAAAAAAAGAAGTAATTGCAGGACGTGAATAATTCAAGAAATGGACAAGTATTGAGAGAATACTTGAAAAATCTCAAAGAAATGCACTTATCTGTTCAGTTTTACGGCTATTATGTTATATTGAACCGCGTACTCTGGGAGTCTGAGGCAAAACAAGCAACCAGCAGCCGATCATACACCAGAACATAGTTTCTGTATATGCAGTATGGAGGTACAGTGCAAGAGATATTGCATAGAAGGTGAGAGAGGAACGTATCTCGTTCTGCTGCTTTATGAGGCGTGAATATCTCCCGCCACGCCTGCGTCTCCGTTGCTATCAACATCGACGCTCCATCAGATTCTCCGTGCAGTCGTAAGACGCTTTAAAAAAATATGGAAGCAGTATGAAACCCTGACCAAAAACTGACGGAATGACTGAAAAATTAATACATGGTCGCAACGAAAAAATTAACTAATTACGTTTTCAAATTTGAGAAAAGGCATGAAATAGTCGTGAATAGAACTAAAAAAGTGAATCACCTCGAATTAGTCTTTTGAATTAAAAAAAAAGTGTCTTACTTCATTCAATGGCAAAGAAATCAAAAGTCTACTTGGATTTTGGAATTTTTTCATTAAAGTATTGTTGAGCTTTTGCAATAGCAAAAGCTTTGTTGGATCGTTCAGTGTTGACTGGTCAACTCACCATTTCGCACGTCTTGTGTGCGAAGAAGCTACAAGAGGTGAAGATCAACATGGAGCAGGAGAAGCAGCAACGTTCTCTCTTAGGAGTGCTGCTGGAAAGGATAAGGTTTCATCTCTCGTCCCTGAACCTCCGCACCGGATCCAAGTGCAGGGCTTCTCAGCTATAGTGACTTGGGTTCCGGGTAACGCCTCGGGTTACCAACTGTGCTACCAAGTGTTTTCAGCTACTACACAGCGACGGCTACAGGTCTCCTACGAAGACATGCGACGATGGAGGCCTACCGTTGAGCCTCTGCAAGATCCAAGCATTTAGGATTTCTCCTGCTGTTGCTTTGTTTGAAATTTCACGGCCGACGGGACGCGGCTACCGACATTCGGATCAGCCAGCTTGATCCTTGCTCTCCTTTATTTTTCTGTACATTTTTTTTTTGTCGCCATGCACGCGATTAAATCGTGCTGAACTGTTTATTTAGTGAAAGATGGAACGGTGTAAGACGAGGATGGCGAATTAAAAAGCGATAGATATATTCTTGGAAACGTCAGATCAGGTACGGAACGTTTCACCATCAGAAAGAAAGTACGTTACGAAGATGAGAACCGAGGATGACGACGAAGGTCCTCAGGGAGGTTCCGATCTCTCAGTGTTGGAGCGACACTATCATTTCTGATGTGATGCCTGGGTTTTCACCACTGTAGCTTGCAATACTTTTGTACCTTGAATTCTCTGTAGATATAAATTGAAAGCCGTGCACGGACACTCTCGGCATATCTATAGCATCTTTCCACAACCACATAGGTGTCTGGAGTTCTACCGGAATGTGCTGTGAAGTTAACTACCTTTCAACAGTTTCTACAGCACTGTTCCTAACAGCCACTGTGGTTAGACGGTCAATTTCACGATGTGCAGTTGATATGTCTACCTATATATTACATACATTTCCCAGTTCCTTCCTGCACCAAGATAAATGGCGCCACTTTCAGATTAGGTGCTCGGGGACATCCGTAAAGAGGAATTCTACTCGTGCACGGTCTTTTCGTAGGATCGACGCTGTTTCTCGTCCCTCTGGTTGGTGCTGTTATCGTAAGAGTGAATCTTAATCGTGATTAACTGTTGAATATTTGTTCTACAAGCGATGTATCATTCCAAGCTCATCATGATTGGAAAACTAACGAAATAGATAAATAACACACTCCTCGAATAACCTAAAAAAATTCGGTATTCCGAAGAAACGCATCTACTATTCGCAAAACACCAGAATTTCATGCCGATGATTTATGGAGGAAAACTGAGCAGTGTACAATTTGAAAATTGTTCAAACACGCCAATTTGGAGCGATAAGATACAAGAAAATGGGTAGGTGGAGAAACGGGAGGAGAAAATGATTAATCGACTCTCGACCCAGAAGCCGAGACGATCAGGGAAATCTTGCATGAGGCATCTTATCGTAACTGGTAATTCCTTCTTATCGAAGCAAATTACAATTCGTTAAGAGAGTGCATTACATGGGGGATAACGTAATTACGGACTTGGGTGCCACGCGCATGTAATGAAAATCCTGGTTGAAGGTTAGTCAACACAGTGGTTGGCCGTTCCCGCGACGTCGTCGGTGAGCCCAACCTTGATTTATCGTGTTTCACTCTTTAGTAAAGCGACGCTTTAATTACAGTGAACGATAACGCGGTTTACGCACGCCCGCTCGTAACTCATAGAGAATCTAGTGTACTATGTATACTGTAACTATTACACCACCCTTCCATCGTCGCTGCGAACTTATCATGTCGACTTGGGGGCACGACGTGAGACCATAAAGTAGATTAGGTAATATTCACGGTGGCCACGTTAAACGGACCAACGATATAGGCCCTCGTCATTTGCGGTGTTTCAGTATTATCTCTGAGTTTGTCTAATTCATACCCGGCGATATCTGACACTACCAACAACGCGAAAGACTGTTTCATCTGTGTTTCATCTCAGTAATAAATGTCAAAGATTATTATAGTGTTATAGCAATAGCTTTTCTGAAGAGAAAACAAACATTTGCCAGCAATTGATCAATAGTTGCTCAACCACTAAACACAACAACTGATGAGAAATGAATCCGGAAAAGCCATTCAAGGTTGTAAAATAGGTAACGTGAAAAAATATCCACTAGGGTAACATATGGATGTCAACATATCGATGCGAAAGTTGATTTCTATCTGGCGAATTTCTGATTTGAAATGTAGCAGATGTACGTGGACATTGATGTTACTCTTGCTGCTCTGCTTCTGGCATGAAGAGAGTAAAGAGATAGAGAGAGCGGCGAACGCGCTGAATCAGCTTTCGGTAGAGCGACTGACCTTTCCTCTCCATTCCTCACCAACCCTTGCTTCCACGCGATTCCGCCGTTCCATCGTCCCAGGGGTAGAGTGAGACGGTTTTCAGAAAAATGCTGGACGTGCAAGAGCGATTGCGATAGCGGGTAGTAGTAACGGCCGGTGTGTGCTAGAGTGAATGAGCCCGGTGGACGACAGGGATGGAACGTTGCTGCGAAAACGTGGTGTGGCTACCAGTGGCACGGGGGTTGCGGTGTGCTCGGAGCTCCAGAAGGATCGTGATCGAGGGGGTGAAAAAGAGAAACCGTTGGATGAAAAGTTTCTCCCGCGGGATGAGAGTGAGGGTGAAGTGAACGAACGAGAACAGGAAGGCCATAGCGCGAAGTGTATGAGTTAAAGCAAACGAAAAGTCCGATCAGTCCGGGTTAATTTCCTTTGCAACCAGTTTTTATTACCTCATGCTTTTCCTGCTACATTGCGTTACGTTTAACGGATGTTCGATTCCGAGGGTTGTAACTTTTCTCGTATCTGAATTTTAAATCAGAGTCACACAATTTTAGAACTATTTTTAGTGTCATGTACGAAACCTTGCGTGCAGTTCATCACAAGAGCAGTATAAGTCAATGCCAATAATTGTATTGTTTGTCCTATTAGAGTAGGTGGAAGTAGTATCGTGTATCAAATAATTCGTAGTGGCGGAGCTTTCAGAGTTATACCGAACCTGGTATTTACCCGAACCAGCGTATGAATTCGTTACACGTCTATTGTAACTCTGTTGGCACATAGCATAACGTATTATAATGCCAGGAACGCGAGGAACGCGTGCAAAACTCTACTATCTACCCAACGGGAGTAGCATATCCTTCACTGCTTTCTACAAATTCAACATACCACGTGCTTCTGTTTCATTGCGTTGTTGATAAACCTATTAAATAATCATGGATCCAGTTTTGGTCCATCGAAATGTAAGCGCATTATTACTGCTGCAGTTACAAATGTTTTACGCGACCGAACAGATGGCACCGGACCGCAAAAACCACATTGTCACGTATTTTCCTTTTTTTTATTTTTAATTCTCTGCTTCCGTTTTTTCGATTCAATTTCAAACGCTAATATCCACTCTCGTAAGGGGGGTTCACGATTATAGCCCGGCACCTGTATTTTTTTCCAGTTCATCTCGCCCAAATCAGCGATGCCGCGAATGTCATTCCAGTGGGCAGAGTAGATAACGGCAAAGACCCGGTACTCGCCAATTTTCCATCTCTTGCCTATCCATCCTGTCCGTTATGCGATGTGCTATCGAACGCGGTACATACAGAACTCGAATTCTCTACGCCGATTTTATCGAAAATCGTGCAGAACTCGACGAAATGAAATAATTTGTTGTCGTGCTAGAAAAAACGTTGTAGGATCTCTGCAAATATTAATAACTGAGTGATTTCGAGTGACTGATAAGTGATCACAAACATCACTATCATAAAAATCCTTTTTATATCACGTGCGTAGAAAGTGGTGCTTTTCGTGGCAGTTTTGCGGGACGAAAGCAGCCAATTTCATGCCAGCGATGAAAAGATAGGTTCGCG
>JABMBT010087453.1:0-10744 GCA_018906895.1 Odontocolon sp. PSUC_FEM 10030002
ATATATATGTTAGTAGGTATGTAAGCGTCAACTCTCTTAGGACTCGAAAGTGTAGGACTTCTCACTCGCTCTGGTGCGTGTCACCATTCGTTACATGTATGCGTTATCGCATAAACGTCGCACGCAAGCTGTCACCTTTAGCAAAACGAGTCGGTGCCGTTCGAAGTCAATGTGTCGTTCGTCTTGTGTGTGTATTTTACAGAAAATACATATATATATAAACAAGACTTCATGTGCTTTATATGCAAGAGCATTAAAGCATTAAACGTGCGAGGATCGGCTCGTGCCACGAGACTCTAATGTCCCCAAGCAAGCAGCAGTCGGTTCACCAGTAGCGTACGAGAAACGTTTAAACGGCTGGGCCGAATTAACGCCGCTCGCGAATGATTCACGACTCTCAGGATCGTATATCTCAGTGCCGAGCGAATGGCCGAGCGAGAGAACAGCTTATCGCAAATACGTTACGCCAGGCTGGAGCGATAAATTAGTCGCGAAAATCATTTCGCTGATCAGGCCACCTCGTATACACACATCGAACATATACGGAATTGTAATCTCGAAGGTGCGGCAGAATTAAACAAAACGAGGGACGAGCACGTCTTCGAATAAACCTTCCACTTACTTCCGTGTACGTGTGAAGAAAAATTGAAACGTACGAAGATATACCTGTCTGAAATTTTCATAGTGATAACATTTCATAATCTGCCAATAGGATTAGGTGTCAGCCTTATTTCTCCTCTTCAACGTCATGTGACGCAAAGCCACGTCCTCGTTAAGTTACATATCAGGATATCTTCTCGCAATTACAATCATGGGGATAAGCTTGGAGATTTTCTTCATCGTCCAGTTTTGTACTCGACTGATATGAGTCGTGTGTGTATATAGTGTTCGTATCTCCAAGAAGATCTTGAGGATAATGATGTTGCTCGAAGCCTTCGTAGGCTCATCCGAGATCGTACTTATGATACAGTCAAGAAATAATCCAAGGTTATCTATATTCTACCCAAGATATATTTATTTTCTTGTATCTCAGTGATATACGTCGTTGGTCTATTATTATATACTATATTGAGAATGTATTCGTGATGTTTGATCGACGTTGCTCGTCACTCGTGTGTTTTCCCTCGGCAAAGATGCTCGAACCTAACACAGTTCGTGCTGACGATGTCACGTTACTTCGAACAAGCGATAAGACAAAAAATAAACAAATCTTGTAAACTCGTACATACAACCTGGAATGAAAGATAAAGAATTTAAAGTATGTATGTGTGATAATTTCTTCGAATGGTAACCAGTGAAAGAACAGAATGTATCGATTACGAATTTCTACCTCACTAGATACTGGAATTTCCTCGGTTGCCATCTGCCTACAACTCCCATTATACTTTCATTGCCAATGAATAATTCATATCTTTTCCCGATCCTGTTACCATTTTAATTGGACGTCAGTTATAAATATCTTCTAATAATTGGTTGGGCTAATTTCCGGTTGAATGTCCGAATGGAAATGTTCTATCGCGAAGGCTGTTCAAACGGTCTCCGATGAATTGAATATCCTCCTGTTCAGATCTCGTAATTAAACCGGATCTCTGACCATCTCGAGGATGTAGGGGAAAATTCAGCGGAGGAAAGATCAACAATGACGAAATACGAACACGGTCCTAGATAGACTTGGATTTTCTTTTTTCTACGAGTACACGGAATTAATAATTTGAGAAGAATGTTAAACACTTTTGATTTTGGTTCTTGACGTCATGATATAGGTACAATATTTTGCAGAATGTGCGATAGGATCTTCGGATCTTCCGTGTATGCATGCATGGGTGTGTATGTGTTCATAGTTGCTGGTGGCCCGGGGTCAGTTCGAGAATCAAGTTACGAGGAATGGCCACTCGGGAAAACTTCCCTCGTTACTTAACCCTGGGAGCCTGGAGCATCGTCGTTGTCGCCGACGTCGTTTCCCCGATCGACGCGAATCTCTTCTCCTCCCACTCGTCCTCGACTTATCCGTCTGCTCTGTTCCTACCCCCGCTCTACGTACTTTTACCGTCCCGTTCAGATTTTTCTGAAAGAAAATTACGAAATTACAGAGAATCCATTAATCACCGAAATTTCTCTGCGAGTTATGACGGACAGCAATGTTATAACTTTTTTTATGTTTCTTAAAAGATAAAAATTTCATTATGCGGTGGCCGTATATTCAAGTTTTGCGATCAATAAATAATCTGTACGCAATAAATGAAGAAATAAAAAGTAAGACTATAACAGACACCAAAAATGGTCAGAGACTCGTGCATCATCTATCCTACATCAGAATCGCTCGATCGTATAAACCGTAGACACAATAATTTTCATAGTGCAGTTCCCTCGTCGCTCAAATTCTCGTTTCATCCCTGTCTCCACTCTTCGTCTACCATTTCGACTCAACTCCATTCTCCAGCTATTCATCTCGCTTCTTTCATTTCTTGCCTCTATCTTTCTCGATCCACCGAGCTTGGCCTTATCCGACCGTGCCGGCCCCCTCTCGTTACGTCATATCAGCTCGGCTGCAGTTAACAGGCTGCTCGTAGCCGGGTAGACGTTAAAGTTTGACGATCGTCGCTGCTTTTAGCAACGCCAGACATCGTATTTCCCTTAACGAGCCCCGTTCCCCGCTGTTTCCCTCGTTGCCGTCTACCCCGCGGGAACTCTCGCCCCTAAACTCGTCTCGCCGCCTCGGATTCCTGCAGCCTTGATGTATATATACCGCTTGTGCTTGCAGTAACTGGAACTAGAGCTGCTGGTACTCCGCTGGTACTCCGATGCTGATGGTTGAGCCTCGCCCAAGCGGTGCGATGCCGGAAGGAAACGCCGCGACCCGATTTCCGACTTGGCGTGTTCGAGAACGAGCTCTAGTTGCTATGCGCCGCTGCTGCTGCTGCTGCTGTTGCACGTTGGATAGAGTCCACGCATAGTCGTCATCCATTGCCGCCGTCATACATAAAACAAAAAAAAAGGAAAAAAAGAATAATTGAATGCAGAGTCTAGATTTTCGGGTTCAAAAAACGAAGGAAGAAACCGGAAATCGAAAAACTGAAAAGAGAAAAAAAAGAGAAAAAAGTGAGAGAAACATCATAGGAGACGAGAGTGAAAGAGGGAAATAATGTGTTACAGTAGAAAAGGGCGAACCGTCGTGGTACCGGTGGCTGCAGTTGGGAATTTAAAAAGTCGAGCAAAAAGCCCAGTCGGCTGTTGCTACGCGCGAACTATCGACCAGCCCAGTACCACCGGCACCCGCAGCAGCGGCAGTCCCGTCGCTGTTACCTATATCTACGAGAGAGCTCTCTTGGGGCCATGGAGGATATAGACCTGTATAGGTGGCACGCGGTTTTCAGACCGAGAGAACACGGATAGAGAGCGAGAAAACGATAGAGAAAGAGATACTAAAGAGGAACCGAGAGAACGAACAGATCCGACCCGGGGACCCACAGTTCGGGGTACCCGTCGAATGCTCATTTCTTTCTTTTCCTCTTTTTCTTTCTTTTTTTTTTATTCGTCATTTTTCGTTTTTCCTCTTTTCACTGCTTCACTCCTCATCCTCCTTTTTCACTTTCTATGAAAGAAGAGTATATACTCTTTCGTTATACTCGTTCTCACAATCTGGCACTCACTGTATCTTCCACTCCCGACAGTCCCTCCTTCTACTTTTTATCATTTCTCGCTTTCGTTTTATCTGCTACGAGAGAAAAAGGGGAACCACGGTAGACCCCGAAGGCTGCGAGGAAAGGGACAGGACGTCGAAAAGTGCATTGGTTATGCATGCACCGAATCGTGACAATATACGTACAGCGGCAAGGTTCTCCGCCTGCGATGTATATAGACACGCGTCACCTTTTATGATTTCGCGTTACAAAATTGGATCGTAAAAAAAAAACCGGGTATAAACCGTCCGGTACTGTCGATGTGCGGAACCTCGTATACTCGAGTTCTCGGCATACGCGTCGAGGATATCGGAATTGAGCTACGGCAGACACTCGTACTCTTTGCACCTTTATCCCCTCGACTTTTCGTCGCTTCCGTAAAACTCTTTCCTCCGAGTTTCCTGTCGTAAGTCTAACATGCAGACTCGATCAGTTCTACTTCCGGTAGAATCTTCCCAGGACTATTTGACACAATTTTGCCAAATATTTTTCCAAGGGGGAAAAATGGTTGAGAAGGGGAAGAGTTGTTATGGATCAGGATTCACACAGGCTTGTAATTACATTTGCATTAATTTTACGTGCATTTGTATCATTAGTGTAACGTGTAACAGGAGTTTCGTTTCCTGTAACTCGCGAGACGTCCAGCCGCAACCCAAACGCTACGCGAAGTCACACTCGAAGCGACGTCTCGAAAAGTCGAAATAAAAATTGTGACGTTACGAGATAAAAAGAGAAACTACAGAAAAAGTACGACGCTCGTAAAGCAGGAACGGAGAAACTGCCAGAAATAGCTTTTGCGTCAGGAGAACCGAACAGAGCGAATTTGAATGAAAAATAAATGTGAAATGACAAAACTTTTGATCACTCTAGAATATTGGAAACATTTGGTATCCACTGTCGTTAGATATAAATATATCGTTACGTTTGATCGGAAGAAATAAGAATTTTATGTCGGATGACAGCGACGAGTAATTACAGAGATTTTTATAGTAATATTGATTTCGGTTTCCAATTAGATTGCGTCGTATCTTTTTTTAATCGTCCATTTAATGGTATTCGTTATGTATGTTGGTTAGAAAATTTATCAAACGAAAGATACGAGATCACCATAAAGCTAGAGGCGCTTCAACTATCCGGGAACAGCTAGGTCGAAGGTCGCGTGATCGCGCACGTTTGCAGAAACTATCGACCTGTCGCCAACCGACCTGTACACGGTGCGGAGGGGTACAGAGTGTCCAGGTCCCGTCTCATCCCTCCGGGTACTGGCTGTAATAATTTTCCGGTCTGACCCGGAGGGTACCACGAGGAAGCGAGAGAGAGAGAGAGAGAGAGAGAGAGAGCGAGAGAGAGAGAGTGACACGGAGATAGCGCTGAAGCGAGCTGTGGAAGGTAGAATGTGCAGCGAGGCAGCATCAGGCGGCTGGCTGGTTTACTCGGATAGCTGAGGGGGTTGCGAAGGGTTGGTTGGTATATACTCGCCAGGGGTAATTGGGCCGGCGTTCTCGACATCTACCGAGCTTCGACCAGCGTCCTCCACATGTAGCGACTACCTTGGGCCAGCGCCCAGACACCAGCCGGTCGCATTATCGAGAGATCCGAACCTAAACCGACCTAATCTCCTTCGTATACGTCGCTATATATCTATGGCGAGGAAGTACAGAAGGAAGTTGAGATAGATGAGTAGGGTGACGGAGAATACCGTGGCACCACCGGCTATTTCCCGCCTCACATCTCGTCTCAACGCCCATTGGAGGCTCCCTCGCACTTCACGGCACAACGTCGCTCCGCTGCATGGAAATTTTTAATTTAACTTTACGACCCCACCGGGACCTTCTCCGTACCTCGTCTCACTTCCGTCTTCGTTCGTCCGTTGATACTCTTGCGCTTCCTTCCACGGCACAGCTTCCGGTCTCTTCCTTATTTCCGTCGTCTCGTTAACCAAGACCGAGTCCCCGGGTTGCTGTGCGGTACTACCGCACTACCGGAGTTGCGAATGGGAGATGCACAACGGCGGGATTTATAGGGTAAAAGCTAGCGACAAGACTATGTGTACTACGACTCGCGCTGGTGAAATGGAAACACTGCAGATTTTATCCTGATGTACGGATCTGGAAATATGGTGTGTATGAAGGTATACATGTGTAACGTATATTACAGCTATGAAATAATTCAAGCGGTGTTGAAATAGTATAGAGTCCTTAATTAAGGCCTCAGTCGTCGGGTGTGGTTGTTGAGACGAGGGTTAACCCGCGATTGGACGTACGACGCCTCTTTGATGGCCTCCGGAGTGACTATATAGTTTCTATAAGATATCGATCCAACTGAGATGAACGAAGATACAGACACGACGGAGATACATGCGCGACATCGCATCAGCAGCAAAAACTGCAGTGACTGGCAGACGAGTAGCAGAATAGCAGCAGTACGAGAAACGGGATAAGACAAATTATGGTAGAGTTTATAGTGGGTAAAGGAATTGAGATGAAACGAGATAGCGAAAGAGCGAGAGATAATAGAGTGAGATAGAGGGGTGGAAAGGGGGAAATTGAGGATGGCAAAGAAAGAGTAAGAGAAATATCTTAGACGTCTTTTGGGTGAGATGAGTCTGTCAAGAAGCGCAGAGAGTCGATTGTCCCAGCTCTCTCGTTCTCTTCCTTCTTCGTCTTCTTTCTTTGTGGACGTGATCCGACTACGTTCTTTGCTTGGTTATATAGCGCAAAAGGCACTTGGATTTTCCTTGACTTTCGTCTTATGCCTTTACTGCATCGTGCCGAACGCGAAAATCCCAGAAATCGTGAAATGCAGCGTATCTTGTTCGTGTCTGTCTCGACTCACTTGCTGTCACTTCCCTATCGAGTACAGACCATCAGCTTGTCTCGTCGTCTCCGCTGAAATCGTGGCTGCAGCCGAACGACGCGACTTTGTACTATAAAAGCGTCGAGTCTCGAGAATATTACCAAATATATTTGACGCCGACGACAAATGCTACCATTAAAAGTGAAAAGAGTTCACTCCTGGAGTGAGAGGAGTTTCGTTCTCCTGGAGAAAGAAAAAACTATAAAATTGGAAAAATCTGTAGAACGGCAGTCAGGTGTTATGCTCAAGCTGATCCAGCAGAAGCCGCTCGAATTGCGTAATCACTTTAATACCAGAGTCAAGTCTCTCGCGTCCGTTGATCGATCGGTTTGCTCGAGCTTCGTGTTCTATTATTAAACGTTACGTCTAATGTTCATTGCCGTAAATATATATATGCGCTTGCACCTCATATTGCATTACGTCGTTACACTGCCGGATAAAAGTTAGATATATATGTATATCTTGCAAGAAAAGATCCTGCCCAGATTTCCCTTCGGATGAATCGCAGTTTCCATGGAATTTTTAAAGCTGGACATGTAGACAAAGCTAGATACACATTTCAAGTCAGAATATTATATCAGTACGAAAAATAATACTGGAAATGGTGAGAACGAGTGAAATAGGATTGTTTGGTGTTCTATAAGTAAAATATAGATGAAAGTGTTGGGTCGACAGGGGATGAGTCTGAAATACGGCAACGACGACCCAGGAGCAGAGGGCGGTAAAGATGTCATCGACAGATCGAAGCAGCTGCTTTTCCTCGCATGCTTATGCAGCCTCCGGAGCTTTTCGATATTTCGCTGCTTTCGTTGGCGGAGTTGGCGTGTTTCTGCTTGAATCTCGGTGATTCCTCGTCGCTTTATACAGCTGCATCGGGAACTCCTTGGCTTCCTGCATCGAGAGTAATCTTCTTTCTCTGGCTCACACTCTTTCTTACCGAGGTATATAGTTGGGATGCGACTAAGGCGAGACGTTCGAACCAAAACGTACCACAAAATGTCGTACATTTCGTCCCTCTCATCGTTTAGCTTCTTTCTCGACCTCCTTCTCACTCTTTATCGATGGCAATTTGTGGTCGTTCGCCGTCGTTACCCACCCTTTTCCCGCGAGAGCTCTCTCACCCATCCGCCCGCGCGGTGCATTTCGAAAAGTGCACCACCAGCACTAAAAACTTCACCGGCAGTTTTACCGGGACGTATAAATTAAAGGAACGAAAGGAACTGCCCCGAAGCATTGAAGCGACGGAGAGAGGAAAAGTAACCTAAAGGAGATGAGGGTTGAGACTCAAGGTATATCTAGATTTATAAGTGCAAGTAAGAAAGAAAATACAGCTCTCTTTATTTCTCATCTGCGTTTTCTCCATCTCCAGCCGTTAGTATTCCAAGCGCAGTAAAAGTCAGCGAACGTCCGAGGATTATATTTTATTCCAGCATTTATTAAGGATCTCTTTGAGCTTTGAGTCTCGGTGCACTAAGTTGGCCGCACGGCTCATCTCGCTTCTCCATCTCTCCGTATCTATATATACATCGCCCATCTCTTTTTCTCGTACCTTCATATTTCCACTTTTTCATTTCCGTCTCGAATCTCATTCTCTCAATCGTTTCAACTTCCTTTCATAATCTTTTTGCCGCCCCGACTCTGGCCTACATTCTAGACGAAAATAATTATTTAGGTGACGTTACTCCGTCAATTTCGATGCTGTGTCAACCATAAAGACAATTAATTTTCAAAAAGTATTTTTTTCTCCGTATAGTATAGAATGACAGCTGAGAGTACATGCTGTTGGTTTTATATGCACGATTGCGCGAAGCTAGATTATAGTGAGTAGAGCTCTATCTCCATCGACACCACCCTCTATTTTCCAACCACGAACGACAGATTCGTCTGACTGGGGGGAACGGAAAGAGGAAAAGGGTGAAAGAGTACGATGCAATCGGGATAACGCTCTCGTGGATCGCCAAAGAGAATTCTGTATTAGCGCGCGGCTACTGCTACATACAACCCCTTCGCTTCCCCCTTCGACCCCCCACGCCTCTGCCCATCAACCCTTCCATTCGCCTCTTTCCACAGTTCTCGCTTTAGCTCCAGAGGCCTCAAGCTTCAAGGGTGAAGAGAAGGCGAACACGCGAAAGGGGTAGTTTCGCTGCTGGCACGGCATCGACGATGTGTTGCTGCTCTCTCGCGCATACCGTTCTCTCTGCTGTTAGCCACTAAGCTGATGTTCCCAACCCCATCGTCGCTACTTCCCAACAACGAACGGGATAAAACTTTAACTGGCTTTTCCCACTCGACAATGGACTCGTCTGTCCGCCTGGCATTCTGCAGACTACGGAATCCAATAACCTCCGGCTGGGCCCGGCCCACATCACCCACAACCCGGTGCTCCGTGTTCCTCCTCAACCACCCCCTTTCCAATGGTTAACCAACCAGCACCCAGCCCTGTCGACGCCATTATCGCGTAAAATTCCGTTAAAAACATTCACAGGCACAGAAGTACCTAAAAAGATGTATTCGATTACGATAAATGTGAACTGCACAATTTTTTTTCATCTCTTTCACATTTGAATTTACGCGTTTACCTTTTGGTCGTGACGAGATTTTGTAAAAATTGCATCAAATTCATACGTTATGACATCATAGAGACTTTGATGATTTTTAAAATCTGGGTCGATGTGATACGTGTCTACGTGTCGTGATAACGAGTTCTCTGATAATCCGACTACATTCGTAAAAATGAACAGAAAAAATATATAAATCTTGAAGAGGACAATTTCGTATCATTTTCCTTATTGAGAATAGTATCGGTATCTGTTGCACGTGTAGTTAATTTCCAGCTAGTCGATGGTCTTATCTAATTTATATTTTTTTTCTTTTCAACATTGAGTCATCCTATTGACTTTCCACATTACGTTGTACTATATGAAATATTTGATGAAATTATGAAGCAACGGTCGTGTCTGATTAATGGGATTGATCGAGAAATTTCGACCGGATCGAAACAGATCTGAGACGAAGATCGATGAATGGCGTGCGCAGGTCGTGTCGAAAGTTTGGAAGTTGAACGTCGGCCAGAGGTGATTCGGTGGTTAACTTTATAGCCTGACCCTCGACTCGCTCGTCACCTTGATTCCAGAACGAGTTTTGTCTTCGTCGAAGGAATAATGGGAATTAGACGAGAAGATGAGGGATGAAGAGACCGCAAGATCTCTTCACAAAAGACAATTAATTAATTACTTAATTATCTAATTAATTTACGGAAAGTACTCTCCGGCAGGTAGTAGAAACACGTATTCTCATGCATCTCATTCTCCTCCACGTCGGAAGTCTTCATCGTCGATTACACGCATTATCGGAACGTTAACTTAAATTGAACGTAAAACTCAACGTCTCAGCACCAGCCCGCTCTACAACCGGCTGTAAGTCAATTAAACTCGGCCCTCCAGACCTTCGTCGAAGAAGAACAGAAAGGAACAAAGAATCGAACAAACGATTATGTAATTACACAGAATATAAACGTCATTCAAAACGTATTTTCGTAGTTGAAGAACAATAATTATATATTTTTACAACATTAATAAAAAGTAATTCATCGCTGTCTCAGACTTGTTAATGATCCGCTATTTTATCATCCAACTATGGAGTCGAGTCTCGGAGATGGGGGAGTCTACGCCTGACCCTACCCAGCAGTAGGAAATCGCCTGGAATTGATCCTCCAGTCAATCAATATCACAAGGTTGGGTGGAGGGGAAGGGGCATTACTCCCTTCATCCGGAGTATAACTCAATGTCTCTCTGTCTCTCCCTCGCCTTTCCCCTTACTCCAGTTACATCAATTGCATGGCCCTTCCACGCAGAATAATGTACATCTACAGTTAGCTATATCTATAGCTATGTAATCCTAGTACAGCTCGAGATCCTGCTGCAACGTGAGATGTACATAATCTCCTCTGAAGCATCGCAGCGTCGTTGCAGCCTCCAGTCCTCTTGCTCACGGTGATGCTGGTTTTGTATAGTAGTCGGCCCCTATAACGATCGCGCGTGCGCCTATGTAACCTTGACATTGAACGACTTCCCCCTCCACTCGACCCGTCGCGGCTGTTCTATACAATCTTCTCCACTTCCCTGTACAGTCGCTGCTGTTCCGACCGAACCCTCTTCTATCTTTCTCTTTTGCTCTCAACTTCTCTGTCTTATAGATCGGAAGAGCAC
>JABMBT010087674.1:0-10742 GCA_018906895.1 Odontocolon sp. PSUC_FEM 10030002
CCCCCCCCCTCGACCATTCCACCCTTTGGTCCACATAAAGGGTTTGGGATCAATCGGTGAGAGAAGGCAAAAAACAGGGATTTTAGGCTTAAGCCTTAAGGAAGGTGACGCCGCGTCTAATCAGAGCCCTCTAGTCTTGATTTAGTATGGGATTTTAATTACAAGGGTCAGCGATAGTTCCATGGAGAATCAAGTGGACATTGGGTAGCTCGAGTCTACCGTCGGACGCCTAAGAGTGTTGCTCTTTCCCTTCGACCCTTATTTATAGCTCATTAGCTTTTAGCTTCCCGGTTGGATTCCCTCTTCTTAACGCGTGCCGGATTAATCTTTGACCCGCCTTAAAGTGACATCGGGCAAGACACGTTAATTAAGTACAGAAGAAATCACAACATTTTTATTTGGACGAATTTATCCACGAATTGTCTCTTCAAAAACAGAAGAAAACGAGATTTTGAGGTTATAAAACATGTTATGCGTTGGTGTCCAGATCTGGAAGAATTTGAAAGCTACTGGATTCAACGAATCATTGTAATGTATTCAAAACCATTTTTTTTTTCTTTTTTTTCTAAGAATCAGAAACGATAAGGGGACAAGTTCTTCCTTTTCATCTTGAGAGGTTAACTTCCTGTTCACTGGCTGGTCAACAGTTACTGGGAAGTGCGGCTCCGTTTCCAGCAGCGATAAGTATCGTCGCCAGGCATTGCGATAAGGCGCGAGAAAAAGAAATAAAAATAATCGGAGAGACAAACCGAAAGACGGTGAAGGAAACAACAAAAAAATTAGGAATATGTGTAAAGCGAGAGAAGTGATTTGTTGGCTCTCTTAAGTTCGTTAAGGAGGCGGGGATACGCTTCTTGGGAATGTGACCACTGTTTCCTCATTTGCCGGATGTGACTAAACAGAAGTGACAAGTGTTCGAAAATTGCGCTAACTCGATTTGTAAATAATTTATGTTTAAAACGGGGAGTTGGAATGAGTTTGGAATGAATTTCGAATTTCCCGGTTGGAGCCTCGGAAATGGAGATACTTGCCTTGACCGATTTTTGCTTAAGAACTTGACGCTATGTTTTGTTATGCAATATCGAAAGAGCAAATCTCTCGGCATCGATGCAAAGAGGAAAAATGCCATTTTTCCATGCAGTTATTGAAATATTTGCCATCAAAGATTGATGGTTTTACATTGGGCCTTATGGGAACCGCGTACCGCGTTGTAAATAAACAGCGTAAGGGACAAACGTAGAAATTTGAATATATGACAAACTACGGATGTGTAAGAAAGAAATTCCAACGAAGAACATATCAAAGTTTCAAACCGATTTATCGTATAGTTTCCGAGATATTATAAGTTAAAGTCAAATATGTCCACTTTGCCTCTACTTTGACCGGTGTCCAAGCCGTTTACAGACTACTTGCGCCATCTGCCACCGACCACCTCACCCATCCCCATCACGCCAACACTGGAGAACTACCTTGATCCAAAGCAGATATGATGACCCAAAGCTTACAATAAGAAGTGTGCGGTAATAAGAACATACCGAGACCTTCGGATAAAAATGTACTATGCACTGTGTGTAACCACTGGCAACTGGTGATGCACGTGCGCCCCCTAAAGCACGAGGGGTTAATGACGCACTTCCAGGTTCGCACGAATGAGTTAAACCGCATGGGCGCGCGCGCTTGGGTTCTTCCCTTACTGCTATGGTTGAGGAGTTCTTTCCACTTTGGCAAACCACGAAGCAGCGGAACGAACGGTAGCATCAGCATTGCTCCGTAACTTTTTTCTGAAGAGCATCATGAGGCCCTGGGAGGAGCTGGGTCACTCCCACACTTGTGGGTCCAAGGACGTATCTCGTCATGATTAGGTATAGCCGGGCCAAAAGGCCGGAAAGGCTTAAATCTATTGAATTGAAAATAAGGGGAGTTGGGACCACTAAGACCTCAGAAAAGGTTCTTTGGGTTGTCGAAGATATGTGAAGTTATGTTGAATTGGAGGCTTGGTGTTCTGTTTACACTTTCAGCAGAGCTGGTTTGTTTGTGGTTGCCCAGGCATTAGATGGCAGGACATGTTTTTTAAACAGGTGCAGGGTTTGGCTTGGTGAGTGTTTTCAGATGTATGACGTGAAAACTTTGCAGGGCCACAACATCGCCACTTTGTCACATGGCACCGCCATATGGAAGTGCGTTCAGATCATCCCATTAATTGGGGTATGATTCGAAGATCATCATTGATCAAGAAGGTCCCAAGGCTGCAGAAAACGCTTCATAGCGAAGAAGGCTTTTTTGGCATACCAACTTCGATGCACCTGGTGGCTTATCAGCTCGAGAGGAATCCCTTTACTGAACCTAAATCACAGCTTCCATGTAAATGTTTAATTCCTTCAACGGCATACAGCTTTGGAGCCTCCTTCAGCATCTCAGAAATAATGTCCTGAGGATTTAATCGAGAAAACAGTTTGTGAAGACCGAGATGGCGAGGAGGATGAGGAGGACCAGCGGGAGTTGGAGTACCAGGGAGGTGGGCGTCGGTCGACGTCGAGCTGAGCCCCACCCCGCAGTTTCAAGCTCCGCCTCCAGGAGGCCGAATGACGTCATACGGACACTTGTTACGCCTTGCGACCGCGGTGGCGGGAAACTCCGTCACCACATCGCCGTCGTCTCGATTTTCACATTTGAGTCCCGTGTCCCATGAAACCGATAACGACAGGGCGAAAACACGTGGGCGATTGTGCATTGGGATTTACGAATTCCTTTCTTTCCATCGCTATGTTTATGGCATTCCTTCAGGGCTTGCTTTGGTTGACTCGAAGTCATGCACAGTTGGGTTACTCCTAAATGTCTTCAAGATTTCATCCGGTTGATGATGAATGGAATTGGATGATTGGAGGTCTTAGGCAATGTCGTACATCCTGATTAGATGAGGCTTTTGTAGGATGTTGGTGGGCCCAACATTGAAGTATAAACAGAACCTTTTGGAACTTCAATGTGCCTTTACACTTTGATCAATAGGACCTGATCCCAGTCCAATGGAATCCTGGTTCCATCCTGGTTACATCCTAGTCAGATGAGGCTTTTGTCGGGTCTTGGTGGGCCCAGCATTGGAGTATAAACAGAACCTTCTGGAACTTAAATATGTCATTGATCAAAAGGACCTAATTCCAGCCAAATGTAACACAGCAAATTTTCAACCATAGATATGTTTAGGTACTTCTTTGTTGCATAACAAAAAGATGATTAGACCAAAGCATGGAAACGTTCTAGGAACACAATATTCATATGGGTTTTTCCTTTTGCATGGCTGAGTCTATAAATAAAAAATAGCATAATGAGACCCGAGGGACTCTGGCGAGTTCTGGGTATGGGTCTCTCGCCTGATTAAGCCATATCGTCGTTAGTGAACCGAAAGATTGGACCGTCGTGGGAAAGTTGCGATAACGGACTGGGAGCACCCAGACGAGAACGGGGAATTTTTGGCACGTTCACTCATTAACACTGACGTTGTCGTTGTGATCGTCATCAAAGTCCGAGGTTGCTACTTCCTTTCACTCTGGGCTGTCGCTCTAGGACGTTTTTGCTCCGCCTCACTACCGCCTTTTATCGTCTAATTCTCTTTCTCTCTTTTTCAAGATTCTTGTTCTCTCAATGCCTATTTTAAGTCAGGTCTTATATGAGATTCATTGAAAAGGCAACTGATGAATTTCACTAAAAGCACCGATCGAATGTTCTTTTATACTCAACATTTGGCATCACCCAATAGATATCCAAAAGCTCCACAAATCGAAGGGCTGAATCCATCCGCTCAATCTCACTATCCGCTGGAAATCAGAACCCCTTTCCCACGTTTGGGAAAGTGCCCCTATCCGAACTTGCCCTCAATGTGTCCTAAATTAATCATGGTCATCGAGGGAATGTGTCGAACATACGCCAAGCCTTGTCCTGCAGTGCTGCCGAAATATGCTTGAACCAAAAGTGAACCAACGTCCACCTACAGGAAATCTTAAACCGTCCGCCCACCCACAGGAAACCTTAAGCCTAAAAACAAGTTACCTAAACCTAAAAACAAGTTACAACAATGGCGCTGCAGTATACCACAATGGAAATCCATAAACTACAAACACTTTACAGCATAACCTCATCACTAAAAATATCATAAATAAAATACTTTCCACAAATATGTCTCCCAACCAAAAACACATGGCCAGAAACGCTTGTCCCTTAAATTGTCAGTGATCAGAAATAAATCTCTTCTGAAGCTTTTCTTGGCCTACGGTACCACCACATGACACTTAACCTCACTTATTGCACTTATTAATACAATTTAAATTATCATACAAACTAAACTAAACTAGCTTTAAACAGCAGAGTACAACAGACCTGTTTCGTGTTGAAAATACCAAGTCAGCGGTGGGGGCCGAATCACTGCGGATCCGCGGTAGTACGAGCGTATGGTAGGGGGGGCGACGGAGTTGGGAAACAAAGACAGTGAGCGAACTGTGGACGTCACTGCATAGGCCGCGATCCTGTGAACCGACAGAGAAGGAGCCACTGGAGCCGGGAACTACGCTAACTCAACACCAACGGAGCGCCTCGGTGGTGTGCGGTACACCGTTGTGACGGTGGGATCTCCTGCCTGTGTGTTTGTATGTGTGTGTGTGTGTGTGAAACACTGAAAGCTTTGGGCCATCCCGAGCCGCTTCCGCGGAACACGCGGCCTCCAACAGCCGCAGAACTCTGCGCGGCATTACGTCGCGCGCCGTCGACCGCGACTGACTAGGACACGTCGTCGTTGTCGTGGTCTCATCGTCATCGTCATCGGAGTAGAATTCATAGTACGCATAGTTGTTTATCCGGTTGACTTGAGGTTGAAAACTGATATTTTCTACCAAACTGTGAAAATTCTAACGATTGTTAAATTTAGTCACGGATAGCTAATTTCGTGTTGTGATAATTAAGGTCTTTGGTACTGCGACTGAACAAGAGGTTTAACCTTCGGAAGAAGTTATGGTTTGGATTTAAGGGTTATTGAATTTTTTTTTTTGGAACTGATACCAGAGATGGTTTCTGATAGTTTGAACACATTTTTGGACAGTTTAGTATAATCAGAAGAAATGGATGAAGTTATAGTCTGGATTTAAAGGTTGTTGAATTTTTTTTTTGGAACTGATACCAGAGATGACTTCTGATAGTTTGAATATATTTTGGAACAGTTTAGGATAATAAGAAGAAATGGAATTGACGAAAATGTATCAGTGAAATGTAAAATAATTACATCGAGTACAGTGACGAAAAAATTTAAAAAAAATCGGTCATAGTATCAGAAATTTTGAAAGTAATGATAGAAGTGATCTGTAAATGACGATGTTGAGTGTAGAACATTTTGTTAAAGACAAGTGCGAGTGATTAGTGTTTGTGTCGTCAGTGTTTGACAATTATAACGAATAAATACTAAAAATGAATATCAACCTTTTTGATGTATCATCATTTACCATAACGCCAATTCTGGTACCACGTAATGAAACTAAATTCTGCAAGTGTCCTCAAGTATTTTAACAAGCCCCCCCAAAAAGAGTTCCCCGAAAAAGAAAAATGAATCAGTTACCACCCAAGTAACAAAAATGTCGAGACATTTTCACACTGATAAATATTCATCGATTCGAACTTTGATCTTCATTGCCCGTCTTGAAGGGTAATCGAAATATCATTAACTTTCTCCCGCGTAAAAACGAACGTGCAACTCGGTCGATAAGTCAGAATGATCGATAAAATTTACTTAAAAAAGTGAAAAAACCGTGGGGAAAACAATTGTTGACATTGCAACTAAGTTATCAATAATAATAACAATACGGGGTTTCCAGAATCGTGCCTCGGGGAAACCCGGTGCACTCGGTTTTGTCTAAAGTAAAACTGAAAGGATAGAAGATAAGATAAAATTACAATAAATTTGGATAAACAAACAAGTTTAAGTAAATAAATAAATAAATCAATAAATAAATAATAACACGGAGGCTCGCGCCCTTGCGTGCTCGGGGCACTCGGTGCACTCGTGGCGTGGAATTGTCGATGGGATGCATCTCCCGGTGGACTCTGTTAGCTGCGGCGAGAATTACGGTTCCGTCGGTTCACATCAGGAAGGTCCTAGTCTGGTTGTAGTTTCGTCGTTGACTCCTCATAGGGGAGGCGTCGTTGAATCAAGATATCCGACGGAGGATCAGGACGACGACGGGGGTGGTGGAGGTGGTGGAGGCGCCGGGGGTAACAACGCCGCCGGGCCGGGGGCCGGCGAGATGAGCGAGGGTGCCGCCGTCGGTGAGCTCTGGTGGACCGAAAGACTCGTCGGCGAGGCACAGGCGGAACATCCCGGTGAACTTGTGCGCACTGGTCAGTTTTCATATTAGTCTGCTTAAACCTCCGATGAGCCTAAATTTTGGTAGTTACCCTTCATTTTGAATTTTGATGACTTACTTGCGGCAGACACCGGAGACCAATATTTATTTTCGGTCTGGTGCCTGGTTGAAGTTATGGAAAGCCTGATCTAGGCGAAAGAGTATTTTAGATTAACCTTGTTAAACCCCCGATGAGCCTATATTTTGATTATTACCCTTCATTTTGAATTTTTATGATTTACTTGCGGCAGACAATATTTATTTTGGGCCTGGTGCCTGATTGAAGTTATGGAAAGCCTGACCTAGGCGAAAGAGAATTTTAGATTAACCTTGTTAAACCTCCGATGAACCTACATGTTAACTTTGCTAGTTATACCTTTCATTTTGATGTTCTATGATTCACTTGTAACAGACACCGAGGACCAATATTTATTTTCGGCCTGGTACCTAGGTGAACTTAAAAATAGCCTAATCTAGGCAAACAGAATTTTATACAATGTTGCATCTCAGCAACATTATATTAAAGAATTTTGGAACATATGGAGGATTATCTAGAAGGGGATGATTAGGTTGGATTTAATTTAGGCTTAATGTCATCAACCTAACAATGATAGAATGAGCGAAATCCTGTTAATACTCTGCATCGTGGGTGAACCCTGGATACAATCCAATTGGTCCGGTTCCTGCATCCGGGAACAGAGGAATTCACTGCTCTAAAATTAAAAGGAAAAGCCGACCAGGCACTCGAACTGTTTCCGAGACCAGACTGGTTCTCCAGTATGATATGTCCTGTCGGCTGGTCTCTACGTACCGGACCTTTCGTTCAGCCACCCAACTAGCGGAGTACCCTAATTATCAATTTCTATGTTCCGAGCAGTCCGAGACCCCCAGGATATAAGTACGGTCGTTTTAAGAAATTTCCTTCCTGCTCTAACGGAGAGAATCTGCCCATTTCACCAACTGTCATCAGAAAATTTGAGACCCAATGTCTGTTCTATCATAATGGTGCATTCTCTGTTTTTATTGATTACTTCGCACCAGATCAGCCAATTTGAAACATTACAGCTTCGATTGAGAGCATTACACCCATGACCCTACATAATCATCAAAAGATCAATTTTAAATTTGGCACCTTATTTTCAGGACTGGACGATAACGGAATTAACATTTTTCGTTGTTTATTATGTGAATTTTAGGTTCGCCATACTTTCTGTGCAGCCAACTACCGACGCATTGGCGTTCAAATAAGACTCTACCGGTTGCTTTCAAAGTAGTGGCATTGGGTGAAGTTGGTGATGGAACTCTCGTCACAGTTAGGGCGGGAAACGACGAAAATTGTTGCGCCGAGCTGAGGAACTCAACTGCGCTAATGAAGAATCAAGTTGCCAAGTTCAATGACCTAAGATTCGTCGGCAGAAGCGGCCGGGGTGAGTAATTGTACTTATAGTAATCATTACCATACTCAAACACTCAGTTCAAACATCCCCAAAGACAAAACAAAAACACCATCAAGGAAAAATTCGAATTTAATGAACTGACCGGATTTTCACTGAATCGGCTAACCTCAAAATAGGCGAAACTTTGTTCATTAACGAATGAACTGGTCGAAATGAATATGATACTGGAATTATTGTGGTAGGGGAATGAGACAGGTAAAACGAAGAACGTTTTGCGGGGACATCTGGTTCTGGCAGAGGGAATATGGAAATCCCCGCGTGTTGTCGACCAAGCGCGCCAAAAGCCTCTCCGAATGGCTTCTATCTAACCCTCTAAAATCACGGTTATTGTAATCATCATCATCATCATCACCATCATCAGCTAACCCATCCCTGTTCTGGCTTTCTACTCATCCTCCACGAAACTCCATCGTCATCCACCATCCCCCCTTTCTCCTCCCTCAACCTCGTTGACCATCGTCACCACCGTTGCACTCTCTGCAATGCAACCCTTGTTCATTTCACGACTACTGCACGTTACTGTGTAGTTGCGTCGGCTGCCGCACCATTCGCGAGTTTCCGCTCCCGTCGCCCCCAGAGTCATTACTCGACGTCCGCCACGAGAGTCCCGCGCAAGTGCCCCCCCTCCCCCTTCCATTCCTCCCCCACATACCCCTTTCGCGACAAACCATGCAGCATGCGAAACAACTGGCCGTTAATCAGAAATCATCGTGACGTCGCTGTCACCCGGAGAGAACCCGAATCCAGGCTCATCCCTGGGTTCTGCTACTGTCCTGGTATCGCAGCCTGCAAATACAAAAATAGTGACTGCATTAGCCGTTGTTAACCAGCTACATCGAAGACCGACCCTCTAATCCAAAAACAACTAACCCTGACGAGGCCAACAACATGAACTCTGACGTGAACAATATGAACTCGAAGGTCAACCATATGCACTCCAAGGTCAACAATATAAACTCCAAAGTCAAAAATATGAACTCGAAGGTCAACAATATGAACTCCAAGGTTAAAAATATGAACTCGAATATCAACAACATGAACTCCAAGGTCAAAAATATGAACTCGAAGGTCAAAAATATGAACTCCAAGGTCAAAAATATGAACTCGAAGGTCAAAAATATGAGCTCCAAGGTCAACAATACGAACTCCAAGGTCAATTTCCCTGTTGCATCGCATATAAATAACGAATCGACTGTCATATTTTTGTCGAAATGAGTTTCATCGAGGCTGAATAGATGTTATGATAAGTCGAACGGAGCACATCGGTAAATCCAGGAAACTGGCATATCCCGAGGGAGAGATGGGGTTTGGGGAAAGGGGTCATCGGTAAGCGTTGAAGGACTATCGTCGTCTGCATCGAACTCGATACGCGTGACAGTTATTTATCAGGCATATACCCGAACGTGACCGAGGTTTCGAGAGTTGGTCCGTTGAGCCGATAGAGAAAGCAATAGAGTTCTGGATAGGGCCAACTATTACGGTCCAGGAGTGAATACAAAAGCGAAACGGATATAAAGGGAACTGGAGCAACGGAGAAAGACAGTGACAACCAGGAGAGAGAAACAGAGAGAGACGAACCGGTGTACACGATGTGTGCCCTACGCGCCTGGAACGATGCGTTATGGATTGACTGGCCGCGAAGCGGTCCGCGAACGAGCCCCACTCCCGAATAGCGTCATCTATCTTTCAGGTGGTTTCGTCATTTCGCGTGGCACCACCACCACGATGAACTTCCAGGGGGGAACCAGGTGCTCAATTCCGGCCGGTCGCGTACGGAAACTGATCAAAATCAATCAATCGATCGGGAACTTGCCATCTCTCTCGGCCATCTCTTGAATTCCAACTGGTTTTAGCTATGTCCGAAATAAGTTCCAAATTGGATTGTACAAGTTTGCAGTTGGATAGTGATGACCCGGATGATCCAGAAATGTAGGATTCTTCAGGAAGGTTGGGAATAGATTAGTTGTAAGGAACCCAAAAAGAAATTTCGGCTCCTCAGGGCAGGGCTTCGAAAAAAAAAAAAAATCCCACAGCAGTTTCGAGGGTTAAAGAGTCAATTTTCTTTTTCTAAAGTTTATTCAGAATGTTAAAGTCCTATCCGATCGGAAATTTTCCCCAGATTACGAATATCATAGAGATTTTTCCTAAGTCCAAATGGATGATTGACAAATATCGAGAAAACTGATTCTTTCTCACGTCTTTCAATTCTAAAAAGTGTCCGAAATTCAGGAATCAATTTTCAAGCTGGAGCCAGTGATGGATGATACTGGAGATCCAGAGCGATTTTCTTCTAAACTTTCTCCGTCTACCTGGCCGATAGATTCTAAAGGCATTGTTTTCTTTTTTGTTTTTTTATTTCTTTTTGTTTTTATCCATCCTCGATAATCCGTAATCTCCAATTTCGACGATTGGCCGAACCGCCCGTGGCAACGACGTAATACGCGACCACGGATATCCAAGCCTTTCTCAATCGCTCGGACTCCCTATATATACCCCAGCTTCAGCAACATCACCACGACCACCCTTTTCCCAGGCTATTTCAATCCCCTTCTCCACCCTCCTCCAACCCTGGTTCGCTCTATATATCAGCGCGTTCGGGTAGCGGTGTTCGTTTCGACAGTTTATTAATTTGATTGGTCCGCTTCAGACTGTTATACACATCCGGAATATTCCGTGACCGAGAGAGATCAACATATGAAAACAGAAGAGAGATGATGAACAGACAGAGTCAACGCCACTCGCGTGACCACCGTCAAAGCCTGAACAATTGTTTCACATACTCGATCCAACAATTCGATTCGTTGTCATTTTTTTCCTCTTTTTTTTCCCCGCTCTTTTTCCAGGATTTTTCAAATTCTACTTCGCTGGAGTATATTTTCTTTTTATTATTTTTTGTTGTTTTTAC
>JABMBT010087785.1:0-10742 GCA_018906895.1 Odontocolon sp. PSUC_FEM 10030002
AATGTAAACAGATACAGATGATTGAAAAAAAAAACACGTTTGCACCGCACAGCCTCCGGGTTTGATCCGTCGTTTAATGTAACGCACAATCCAGCATTTAGCAGGAAAAATGAAAATTGACTCGACAATTTATAGAAAAAAAAAAATAATTAATAAATGTAAACAAATATAAATTATTGAAAAAAAAAAAACAAAACACGTTTGCACTGCACAGTCTCCGGATTTGATTTGTCGTTTAATGTAACGCACAATCCAGCATTTAGCAGCAGTAAAACACGCGTGTAGTATCGTCGTGATTACAGCACATAAGTTACAGCGAGCAAGCGTATACGGAAAGCGATGCAACGTTCGACAACGCACAGTAGATACTCGCACAGTATGTTCGGTGCACCAGGAGTCCTGCGAGTATGCGTTCGAGCGAATGTGTATACGATCTTTTTCCCACTCTCTTACAGTAGCTTATCTCCGAGCTGTTTCTATCTTTCTTTATCTCACACCGTTTCTTCGTTTCTTCGTCATTCTCGTTTTCTCGCAGTCTATCAATCTCGTATCTTTCTCGTCTCGTTCGCAAGGAGAACATTAGTGCAGCCGTTTACGACACTGAATATAGGTACTCGATGCAACACACTTTATACAGAATGCATTTCTACAGTGCGTTGCAAAATTAGTCAGACAAATGGACCGATTTCAGTTTTTGGTACACTTTGTATTATTATTATGATTAAATGTGTGTAAAATGCATCATTTTGGAAAAAATTGCCTATTTCAAATGGATTTTGATACACCCTGTATATTACAGACGAACGTGTGCAGAATCCATGATCGTATGCATCGGCTCGTAAGGGCATTCGAGTTCCTTCTCGGTTGAAATTTCCATCTCAGTCTTTCACACTTGCTCGTACGTATCAGAATTTTCAGATACATGTGTTGGTGTAGTAAGTACTCGTTTGTATTACAAACGTGTGAGTAAACGAAGGATTGACAGGCCAAGGCGATTAAGTTCAGTGGCTCTCGGTCTCGCGTCTGTAGAATCTCGATCAAAGGCGACTAAGTACAGGAGATTCAACTATAAAATCGGTTGAGAACCCCCGAAGAACGGAAAGACCGTAAGAGTCGGAGCCTCTCGCGAGTTCTTTCGAGTGCAGAAGTGCATACAGCTGTATGAAATTCAAGTTACGGTACAAACTCCGTAGCCGTAGGATCTTCTCGAGTTTGTTAGAACTGTAGCCAATTTTAGCGATTCAGAACGATCCTCAGGAGGATCGGGACGAAGAGACCGCGAAATAAGATACGGGAAACGGTTCGATGAGCTTCGTGTTCCGTTTCCTTTCTTCTTGTTTCTTCTTTCTTATTTTGCTTTTTGTTCAGCTCCTTCATCGGCACATCTCATTCACCGCCAACGGATCAGTAGGTAACGAGAGTATCGGTCAGACTCTGCGATTTACTATAATACGCGAGCTATGCGCACCGACCTCTGCACAATCATTAAGTTTCCTCTTCTCGATTTCTCTCGTACGTTTTGCTATTCGATGTAACAATTCTAGTGCTCCGTCGGGATTGATCCAATTGAGGCTAGCTCAATTGGTCGTTACTGCTACGAGTGTTACGCAGTTATCGTGAAATGCACTTATATTCAAGAATCTTTGTGCAGCCGTTAAAAATGATCTAGATTTAGATAAGTCAACGTTTAGATTTCCATCAACGCTTTCGCTTCATTTTTTCATTTGGCGATTCTTATTGTCATATCAATCTCCGTTTTCTCATTAAATTTCAGAGATTCTTCGAGACATTCGTTAAATTTTCAGAGCTCCCGTTTCTACATCGACAAACCCCACGACATCTTTTTGAATATCGACTTACGATTGCCCCCGTTTTGTGCTCGAGATATCATTTTCTCTTTACTTTCATCCCCTTTTTTTTACCATTTTATTTTATCCGAAATGTCTCGAACGTCTCGGGTTACGTTAGAGAGATGATGGCCCGAGATACGAAAACTCGAAGCGAGTGAGAGTCCATGCCTTTGAGAACAAGAGTAAACTGTGAGCTCCGAGTAGCTCGTTTAGACTGGGATCACGATCCCGGGTTAACCGTCTCACTCGCGTTTCGTTCGCTCGGAACGAGGGAAAGCCGTGGCCCCGAAGAATCTTGAGAGTCGTAGGGTTGAAATGTCGTGGAACGATTGAAAATGATCCATCACACGTTCATTTACCAACACCGCTATAATACTGCCACTGATGCTGCAAACGCCGCGGCTCAGCGTGACTCCAATGTCCAAAAAAACATAGAAAAAAACACATTTTTTTATTCATCCAACCCTCGCCGCATTTATTCCACTCGAATTTCAAAGTCATGTTAGGCATCTCGGATAACGACCAGGATACGATACTCTATATATATACATAAATTTAGGTTTCAAATTTTAAGCGTAAAAGAGCATTTCGATTGGGTATACGTTTTTAGTTTACGGAAATGCTTGTGTTGAAAAATAATTTTGAAGAATGAGGGCTTCGACGGAAAAGATGAAAGTTGGACAGTTGAAAAGGAAGAAGATGCAAGCGATTGATAATGATCCATCACTTTCCTCTTTTTCCAGAACCGCAGCCACCACCACGAGCATCAAAAAGACTTTGATGGAAGACCGTTGGAACATTTTTCCCCCGCAAGACACTCGGTAGCACGCACCTTTCTGCATCGTTCTATAAGAACGATTCATTTACCTTTGGAAGTCTACGCTTTGATGGAAAAGCAGAGGGTTTGGGTCGAAACGGACGTCTTGAGGCGAAAGGTAAGTTATATTACGCTAGATTGCATACCGCATTCCGAGCTCTATACATATACAGTATAGAATAGTGTTATTATATAGTATACCGAGCTGTACCCAGGAGTGGATGGATGGATGGATTCCCGAAGGATTTATCGTACCCATGGGGTCAATGCACCCTTGGCTCTGTATAGTTAGCCCTGTGGTTAGGGTTGCACGAATTTCTCTCAAGTGCAGAGCACGTGGAAAGCAACGTCTGATTAATTATTCAGATGACGCGCAACTTGTATAGGTACAGATTTGAAGACTACTTTTAGAAAAGAGAAAAGTGCGTGATAATTGGAAGAAGCTTCGGTAATTTTGATTACGATAAGTATGAAAGAGAAATTAAGATCGAACGGTGCATTTAATGCTTTTCGATTTGAACGTTGACTTGTTTTTCCTACGAAGAAATATAGTCAGAATCAATAATGCTTATTGCAGCTTAAATAACGGATTATCGGTTGACACGAGGATTCGGAGCTCTTGGACACCGAAGAGCCCTTAGAACATTTTTGTTCGTCTTTTTGAAAGGTCTCTTCTAAGCAATCCATAGTTAGGTAACTATAATGTTACCACTAAAGAGAGTCTGGTTAGCTACTCTTGCAGACTATAGCTGTGTTTGACTCCTGTGAATAGACCGTAGTTGCAGCTGAAGGGTGACTAAGCGTTCGTTTCGAGGTAAAGCTTATTATCTATCGGCTAACTGTCAAACCGGACTGTGGCCAACAATCCTACAGAGTCTTGCTCCTCCAATCCACTTTCTCATTCTCTCGAAACAAGATGCAACCGTGTCTCTCGTGAACCAGCCAATTCAGACACGTGTTATTTCTCACGAGAAGTGTAGTTTGATTGGACCCAATCGATACCTGTACAAGGAAGAGGAGTTGTATGAGCTGTCGCCACTTCGAACTTGTTCGGAGTACGAGAAACTATATTAGAAACTCGGATTAGAATGTCAACTTGGAAGTGGTCATGACTCACCTGCTGCACTGTATGTCTCAGGGATTGATTGCTCATTTATCTTTGGGTACATCTCTACGAGGAACATAACTTTTACTATATTTGAACAGATAATCGCCGATACTTTGTCTCCTAAATTAAATTGCGAGGAACTGCGAGATGACCCTAACAGCGGTAAGAAAACGTGGCAGAAGGAACTTCCAGTCAAAAAAGAATCTCATGCACTATTCCATATACTCTCTTTGACCCTTAATTCGTGAATAATGGTACCCATCAGTGATTTATACGTTTGGAACGTCGTTATATTAATAAATATTCAATGAAACGTCTCATAGAAGCTTCTAGGGTTGCAGAGGGATGATTTTCACCCTCTTTCATCTCTGAAATCCACTAGTACTATCCGTCGATCGTTTGTGCAATCCGAAAAAGGTGCCTCGAGGCACGATCGTCCTTGTCTATGCTCTAAACAACATTAAAACCCCGATGAACGATAAACAGTCATTGGCTCTTTAAACACGTGATAATGACAGTTATTGGCATACTTCAATCTCACTGTATTCGATTCGTTCGTCTATAAAAGACTGCCAGTGACTATATCGAGGGGCCAATTGCTCTATCGCTTATCCTAATGCCAGCACGGCCATCGAGATTGCCTCTCGATCCACTTGGTTCACTTCTTTTTTCCCCGATTTCTTTGGGGAGTTTATGCACGTGCGGCTGCCGATTCGAATTAGCGAGAGCCTTGCGAACACGTGTATGTACGTACGTACGTATATAGATATATGTACGTGTCCAAGAGGGTGCGAGTGGTCGACACAAAGCGCTTCTAGTTGCCGCAATTCCCTGGAGGGAGAGATTGGAGGTTGGCAGACGTCCCGAAGAACGCGCCAGACCTCGAGGCTGAGTCACGAGTATGCATCTCCTTCAATTTTATCATATATATATCTCTCTTCAGATTTTGAGGTAATGTCTGATATTCGTAATCAGCAAAAAAAATTCAATGAAAGTCTCTAAACACGTTACTAAAGTAAAAAAAAATTGACTTCTCCGAATAGTCAAAATCCTGAAAAGTAGAAGAGAATTGACTTATCCAGGAATTTGGCAAAGTGCAAATTTTTTCAGTAAAGTGTTTAGAGTCTTTATGATCGCAAATTTTCTGCTGATTAAGAATAACAGAGTATTTCTCAAATTTCGAAGGGATATGTGATAAAAATCGATAATACTGGAATTTTTCTCGTTTTTCAAACTCTCGTCGACTCTCGTGAAGTGAATAGTATTATCCTTGGCCCTTTTCTTTTATTTTTCTATACGTCATCCCTTCGTGTTGGATCGTTCGGCTGACTGGCTGCATCTGACACTTTATGGCGATTGAATATTTGCAGAAGATCATCCGTGACTGATAACGATGAAAATCCCTGTGGACAAGAGCAAACTTTCCATCACGTCGTATTTTCTAACGAGATCAAGGGTAACAGCAGCGAGATGCGCTGCTGCTACCCTTGATCTAATATATAAGCTCTCAGCTTTTGCCCTTGCTGGCCGCGTACGAATTTAAGCGGATCGCTACGAAAAGCTGAGAGAGAGAGAACGTAAAGTGGGAAGACACCAACGAGATATCTAATAGGAACGAGTCGAATCTCCGTCTCTCTATCTCTGTTTTCTCATCCCTTTGGAATTTATCCCAACGATATTACATTTTTTTGCGACCCTTCGCTTCTATCTCGTCGTCCAGCCCGTTTTAACGATCTCCAAATGCGATCCTACACTTCGAAATCTCAAACAGCCGAGCATTAATTTCTAATTCGGAAAATTAAAATTCACGTCTTTCATTTCTACTTTCATCCAACGTTTCTTCTTCCCGGACATCTGTCTGTCTTGAAATAAACAACAAATAACCCTGAGTCCAACGAAAAATGTTTTGAGTGCTTTTCTTCATTATCTCTCCATCTCGATAATTTGAAAAAAGATCCGAGGACGAAGAAAAGTGACTGACTGGTACGTGTAAGAGATACGGAGACTCTCGATCAAAGGGAAACGACGCATCAACGCGGGGAGTCGGCTCCAAGGTTTCCCCGGCTTCGAAATAAGTGAAAAAAAATTGATCTCTTTTAGTCCATAGATGTGTATGAGAGGTTAGCGGTGGACCGAGCCGGATGCTGTTCGGCGCGAGATCCGTTGGGGGATGAAAGCCGATCGGAAGAGGAAGAGGATGGTGGATGATAGTGGAGAACGAGCGTAGGGCTCGCAAAAGGGAACGGCGAGGGTGGTGGAAGGTGTGGCATGCGCGATTCGTGAACTAGAAACGCAAGAACGTCGAGAACATCTGTCGTTCCCTGACGACCAGATAAATGGGAACACTCTCTCTCGCGACGATCGAGAACAACCGCCCTTCGATCTCTGTTCACCCTCGGACTTCCTTCGTACTTTGTTATTGTTGGAACATTGTTCATGGATAATAATTGCCATGAGAACCGACGAATTGGGATTTGATCTGGAAAGCCATACTGAGAGAATTTTTTTAGAAAAATTTTCAGACATCGTAAAAATTACAAAAAAGTATCGTAGTCAGGTGCTTGATGATATTTGCAGAACTTATCTCATAAGATAAAGCAATTTTGGTCAGAAGTTCTGATAAGAAATTTTCGATTACCAGACATTATAGTCATTTTTATCAGATCCTTTCCACAGTGCATAGAATACATTTCTAGAGGCAAAAAGTTGGTTCAGCGTTTCACACCCTCGTAATATTTTCCTTTAAACGGCTTAGGCTATTTTTCGTATTCAGTGAAAGAAAAGCCTCGAGATTACTTTCTGTTTCTCCGTTATTTTATCGAAGAGATTTCTCAAAAACCCTGCGATTCGAGCCATCGAGATTGAAATATTTTAAGGGTTCGGGCTTGCAGGAAAGTGTAAAAGGCGATATATAAAATCGTGGGATTTGTTCAAGCTTCGCTATATTCTATGCATCTATAACTGTGGAAAATGTATCGACTGGATTCGGAGCGTCTCGAGAGAAATCTCGAGGAGTTTGCTATCAGCAGAAAGAGACGATTGGGTAATTTTTAAGGATTTCCATTTTCCCTCTTTTTTCTCCGAGTCAATGTTTATTTCGTTTATTCTTGAGAAAGAATCGAGAGTGATGGAGTTTTTAGTGTACGAACTCCAATGGCTGAAGTCGAAAGTTAAAAGGACTTATCTCAGGTACGAATCGACGGAGACGATGACAGAGTGATTGGCATTGCAACATTTTTGTCCCATTCGATTCTCACGTCATACGGTTGCCAATCATCGATCGGTGGCCAATAATTGTATTCGGATGCTGGAGGCGCAGATGGAACGAAACGAACCGAGAGTCGTTAGAGAAGACCACGAGGAGTTTTTCAAAGTTACTTCGCAGATAGAGACCATGAAAGAGTCCCGAGACTAGACACTATTTACTTCGTGAACGGTAAAAGTTGAACAAGTAGCTGAAAAACGAACAACGATATCGAATACCTCGAGAACGACGACGACGACGACAACGACGACGACGAGATGAACAAACCCGGTGAAAGGGAATTGATCTCACCATCCCTCTTTTCATTCGATTTCTTACTCTATTTTTCCTTTGCCAGAACCGAACAAACTTCCGAGTGGCCGAAATTGCAAAAAAGTCTGTATATACATCGTTGAGTTGTTAAAGAAGTGCCGATGAACAACGTTCGTTTCAAGATTACTCGATTGTTTACTTTTGAGTCGTTACGACTTATTCATCCACGTGAAATCGGTACATCGAGTAACAAAATCAGAATTATGTGAAAATTGGTAAAGCTTGAAAATAAGGATCATTATCTTTCTCATATTTTTTTCAGTGTCGTATCTTGTATTTTTTTTTTTTTTAACTTTTCAAGATTACTCGATTGTTTACTTTCGAGTCATTACAACATATTTGTCCACGTGAAATCGGTACATCGACTAACAAAAACAGAATTATGTGAAAATTGATAAAGCTTGAAAATAAGGGCCCTTATCTTCCTCATATTTTTTTCAATGGTGAAAACTTGTACAAATTTATCGATTCGGTATTCAAGTGCTCACCCTCGATCGGCTCGGTGGTTGTGACGTGGTATCGACCCTCGTCATCTTTCTCGGCGACGACTGCGACGAGTCTGTTATCCCCGAGACCGGCGAATCTCACGCAAAACATAACGCGACCCGAGGGAACGAGAAATCGAGTGAGTCTGTGCTCTCCGAGTCGAGGTTGCACAAACGACTGCCTCGACTACGGCTACATCGTGAATTCGATGTAAATGCATGCTCTGTATCTATCTCGGTTCTGTTTTGCTTGAGAAAGAAAGCGCGATATTCCCTCGTGGGGACAAATGGCAGAAGAAAAACAACCCCGCGCGCACTCGGGATGCAAAAACCACAGCGTGGTGACGACGAGACGCGAAAGTACAGAGGGTGGAAAGTAGAAAGTACGTACAGGTGTCATCGTACACTCCAATGTGTCGGTGAAACAGAGGAGACGAAGGGTTGAAAGTAAAAAAATATAGGTATTTTTATACAGAGTGCAGATAGAGGAAAGTGGATTGTAGAAGACGTAGACGGTAGAAGGACATTAATTTTTTATTCAGGACGATACTGAAATGTCTTTGGATTTAGACACATACGTCGGTTCATCTTGTGCCAAAAATTTAATCGACTAATTTGGTACTTGGCAAATTCATGAAATTAATTATAATTAAATATGGCAAAGGTAAATAACACCGACTTGTGTATCTTTTTTGTAGCTATGGATGAACAAAAACATCTACACGAATTCACATGTCGAGTGTACTGGGAAAGGAATATATTCAAGTGTCAGGCAGTAAAAAGTACCAGAACTTGGTACATCAGTGTAGAAACGCGGTATAGAACGCATACTCAAAAGAGCGGGAAAGGGTTCAAAGACTCCGCTTTGGTATATTTTTTTTCTGTGTGTCTACTCTTTCATCCGCATACGCGAGTCGTGTGGTTTTCTATGCATATTCATAGTTCGTACGAGTCCGTTTTGTCAATTGCGTCGCGACTCTCGAGAGACAAGTCGGTGAAATGCCTTTTTGGATTTACGTAGCAACGATGCAATTACATTGCAACATATAAAATGCTTCGTGCTGTTAAGTTACGAAAGAATTCAGCGTGAGATAAATCTATCCACTTTAGTGTCCAGCGATTTCAAGCACAACCTTAATTTCCAGTTGTCGTGTAGATTCAATTTGATTTGCTCGAATTATTATCGAGATCTATATGATTCCTGATCTGGTCGATCCCAAACGTAAAAGATGGGGTACAAAACGAGAAACATAAATATAAAAGTACATGCATAAGAGACGTTCGTTTATCTGCATCTTCCTGTTCAGCACTTGGTTTAATATAGGTACAGGCCTGTGCACACGGAGAGAAATGTGTAGAAAAAATTACTCTGCTATTTAGTAATCCAGGGACAAACCCTGCCGTTGAAAATAATTCCAAAGCAGTCATGTAAATTTTACCATGCTCTCAAGTAAAATGTACTTGACTTCAATTAAATTTTGTTTGAGAGCATGGGAAAATTTATTTCATTTCAGATAAATTTCGTTTAAGAGCATGGTCAAATTTTCGTGACTGTTTTGGAAGTATTTTCAAAGGCGGGATTTGTCCCTGGATTCCTAAATAGCAGGATAATTTTTACTATAAATTTCTCTACGTGCATGATGTATGCGATTGCAAATTACTCTGTGTGGTATGCGAAAATTTGAACGATATAATTCTCAGCTGTACATAGATTCATGTTTCGCAGAAGTCACGTACTTTATGATACAGCACCATTACGAGTTCGTCTCTCGAACATGGATGCATGTGCATCGTGTCTTCGATTTTGTCTAGCGATTTTAAGCACAACCTTAATTTTCAGTTGTCGTGTAGATTGAATTTCATTCACTCGAATTATTATCGAGATTTGTATGATTCCTGATCATAAATATAAAGGTACTTGGATAAGAAACGTTCGTGTATCTGCATCTTCCCACTCAGCATTTGGTTTAATATAGGTAGGCATGTGCATGATGTACCGTATGCGAATGCAAATTACTCTGTGTGATATGCGGAAATTTGAGTGAGAGTAGAGAGGATAGAAATACGTGTATGTCTTGTATTGTGCGGTATAATTCTCAACTGTACATGGCTTCATGTTTCTCAGAAGTCACGTACTTTATGATACAGCACCATTACGAGTTCGTCTCTCGAACATGTGCATCGTATCTTCAATTGCATATTATTATCATACTCACATTGATATATTGACTTGCTGTAAAAATGTGAGCGTATTTATCAGCTTTGCCTCGATGCTTTCATCAATCACAACAATCCACTTGTGTCAGCTATCTCGAAACCATCAATGAACCACGTTAGTTCCAAGATGATTTGGGTAATTACCAAATGAAAATTAACTGGAAAACAAAGTAACGGAAGAAGAGTTTGACGAGAAGCTTGACGAGCTGCATCCGTTGACGAGCGGGAAACCAAACTGATTTTTATTTCCAAGCTGGAGATTTTTTTCATCGTGACTGTAGAGGGGCTGACGGTTGTGGTAGTGCTGGTCCATGAAAGAAACGACGGCAAGGTGGTGGAAACTTGGCGGTTCCAGCACAACTACCCACCTTTCACCCTCCCCCCCCATCGCGGTTTCTCGCAAATTTACACCCTTCGCAGGTTCCCGCGCTGTCGCGAGTTGTTTGAACTCAGTCATATGGCATCGAGACGCTCGTCAACCCGTTCGTCAACGACGAGAGTGAAAGAGCTTTGCATTTCGAACGACATTGAGTACCGCACGTTCCTTGACGTAGTAACGTATAGGTAGAAACTACACCTTTATGCAAATGGTATTTACATATATCGTGTGTTTATATTTTTTTACAGGGGGTATAATTATAGATAGAAAAGACAATTTCGACCATTTTTTTTTAGATCCAACTTTTAC
>JABMBT010087896.1:0-10737 GCA_018906895.1 Odontocolon sp. PSUC_FEM 10030002
TTTTGAAAAAAAAAAAAAAAATCTGCCAAGAGCAATTCTCGGTTCTTCGTAGTATTATTCTCTCTCTCTTTCTCTCTCTCTCTCTCTGTCGTCAGTGAAAAACCTCTTCTTGATTCCGCCTCCGTGTTTGACTTCTTGTGATGCTACCATTTACAAAAAGAAAAAATTTCAGGTCAGCCCCAATGATGACTAGCAGAACGATTACCTCTAGAGAGGCTCGTAGGATCGTAACAGCATTACAGTTCTGCTTCTGACGTTGTTGTTGCAAGGCCTTTGTTCACAAGTTTTTATCAATCATCCAGAGCGTCGTTGAATTTTCACGGAATTATCCGAGTGTTCATCGAGCCATGTTGTCCCTTCGTATTCTTCTCTCGCTCTTTCTCTCTTGGAAATAAGGAAATCATTTAAAACGTAATCAATCGATTACATACTTGTCGATTGGTACGATCTTTGTCGATCTGAGGTTTGAGTAGTCGGAGCGAGTGTGAGAGTTGAGATTGTAGATCTTTTCTGAATCGTTTCGTCGCGTCTCGACGAACACGATGTAGCAGAGTGACGAAGACTTGAATCAAGACGAAGACACGAGGACGACGCCCTTCTGCCACATAATTTGTGCAGACTCTACTTTCAACCATGCCCAGTTAATTCATGAGAATATCGTACTTTAGTAGCTGTGAAGGCTTCAGTGTGGTGTTACGCGCCGGTTCCTTAGATTTGCCCGATTAGCAACGGACGGTGACGAGAGAGGCAAACTTGGAAGGAGAGAAACAGATATAGTGGAAAGAAACGTGGGAAACACAGTGGCGCTCTTCCTTCTCATCCTTCTGTTTATATAACCATAAATATATGTACATATATGTACACAGGGTAACATAGGTATTCATTTACCCGTATAATTATCGTCAAGGTATATACATCAATCTTTCACAAGCCGACAAACAGATTTTCACAAAACGGGGGAGACTAAGATTTCTTTATGAAGTTCCTACATGGTCAATTATACAAATCAAATGGATAATCTTGTCCTCTTTTTTAAATTTATTTTCATAGACATTCATTTTCACTAAGAATTACTGAAAACATTCGAGAAAATGATCTTAAGCAATTTATTGATTGTCATTAATATTTTATTCGATTTACGAACAGAAGATGTGAAAGATAAATGAAATAATATACTTTGTAATCGAACATTTTATGCAGCTTTAAATCCTTGGTCATCAGGGAATGCTATTTTGCTGCTGCTTTGGCGAATTCGAGAGGCAAATTGGCAAAGCAGATGCTCATTAATGTGCAAAGGCGCAAATTGCACAGTATTCCCTATAAGCTATACAACACATATTCCTATGTATATATGTATGTGTTTGGATGGTTCATCACTCTGTCAAAGCCTCTCGTCGAGGTACTGGTGAGTCGTCAGCTCGCTTAGTGTATGAGAGCGTGCGAATAAACGACTATGTATTCACGCTCAGCAATTACTGAATGGTTGTTTCAATAGTATGTCGTGCAACATCTCGACATGGAGTAGAACTGGAACTACGATGACGATGATTTCTCTTGGAAACAGTTGTATGCAAGGTAGGAGATAGGAGAGTCTAGAATCTGTATCACTGGTATCGCTGTTGGTTCGGGCGAAGATGTAAATTACAAGTTACAGTACTCAAAGCATCACTCTCGACCCGATAGAATAAGACACAGAGAGAATTGAAGAGAAGCAGTTCTAGATTCTAGTGATGTCCGTAGAGACCGAGGATCGAGAGATCTTGGAACTTGGTTGTTCTTGCCTTGATGGTCGGTCATGTTCTTCTTCCACTGAGAAGTTCGATCGGAAATCTTGAGAGCCTGCTATGCGAGAAATTTCGTTTAAAAGCTGATTACAATGTGCGAAGGGTGAGTAAGGTGCATGCATAATGTTTACTGTGGAAACGAAGAAGAGAAGAATTTATGACTACTAACACGTAGGAGATACTTGCTTTGCTGGATTCGCCATTGGGTTGCTTCAATGAATTGGATCGATTGATCTTCCCTGGCTCCCATAAATCGTAGAAGCGTTTACGGTCTTTGTGTGTATGGGAACGGAATACCTCCATCAGCAATGCATAAACGTTTGAGCTGAGAGAATCGGTCTGCCGTGGCGAGTCTCTTTGATGCACGTTGACGTCCAAGTACTAGCACCAGTGCGCAGCTGATTATCCATATGTATACTGGAAGATGCATATATTCAAACCCATTGCTCGCCCAACCCTTCTCATAAGACCCGCACAACGAACATCCAATTTTGAGATTTTCCAATTAGCTCTACTGATTGATAATTATGCCTACGACTACTAAACCTGTTCGTGATTTCGATGAGATGGTTGTGCAGTTGTTCGTCTGCATGAGTAGGAATGAAATGAGTTAACGTAATATATTATATACCACACTATGCTCTATAGTATTCAGATCTTTCCCACAGTGTGTTTGAAGAGCTGTAGGCCGAAACGAGAACTATACGAGAGTCTCTTTCTCTCTCAACCTTCACGCTCAGCCTCCATTCTGAACTTGGCTGGACCACATCTCGAAGAATCATTCTATCTCTCTGTCCTTCTACCTTCCACGGCTTCGCCTCTTCCATTCCCTTTTTCTTCCTTTTTCTCAAGCATAAGCGTGGCCGGTACCCCCACTAAAGACTCAATGCTGCCCGTGTTCTGTATCTGGAATGCGCAGCCAGGATCACACAGTCCAACGATTTGCTCTCTCCAAGACGACCATGAATATTCGAGTTTTCTTGTTGGTCTCCTCCTCTCTTCTCGTTTCTTTCTTCATCCACTCACAGCTTCTAAGCCGGTCATCTTTAAACTTCTCCACTAGCGTTTTATTGTTTCACTCTTTCTTGTTATTTTTCTCTATTTCCTTCACTCTTTTACACTATTTTAATCTTTGTATTTTTGACTGCTATCTCCTCACTCTACTATAGCTTGGTCGTTAACCTTTAACTGTCATAGTGACATTTTTTAACGCAGATACTATAATATCGATTGTGAGACCACACACTTCAGTGAGTCCCGTAGAATTAAAGAATGAAAAAAAAATATATATCTTTAGAGATATCTAAACTATTTTGGATATCTTATCCAAAATCCTTATCTGTCTTTAGCTGTCTTTTGGATAGTTGTACATCTTTTTAATCAAAGGAACATGAGGAATATAGTGATGCCTATCAAAGTTCATTAGTACTAATGACATCAGAATCGACCGTTTATCAGATTCTACCACTTTTTCTAACGAAAAATTTTAAAAAGTACAAAAAATGTCAATATTATTATATACACCTCTTCATGCAAGAGGAAATAAGCGACATTACAGTAACCCACATGCATTGGCTAATAGCAACTATTATAACTGAAGACAGGAAAGATACCTTAATATGGCGCAATCTCACAAACCGCATTATATTGAATTGATTTTCTATATCGAGAGCAATGTGTGGACTCAGCGACGTATCAGCTTACGTAGTGTTCACAAGACCGCAACATGCACCGATACTTTCCATCATTTAAACCGTACTTATATATAGTAGTTAAGGTCCAGCGAAATTACCAGACCTGGATCATTCTAAAAACTCAGTTATTCTGGACCTGCTTGCAATCCTGCCACGTAGCACAAACTTTGCACTCAAGTATGAGAAAGAAAAGCCGGGTGAGCAGTCTATTTTTCTACAAGGGCGTTTATTCTCTCGTGAATTTTATCTTACTGAAGCCAAGCGAGGGATGAGAGAATGGTTCATGGTTTTGCGCTTGATACGCAAGAGTGAAGCTCCATCTTCTCTATGCTGAGATTCCTTCGCTTCGATTTACGATTGTGTTACAAACAGAAACTACCTGAAATAGAGTACAGAACATGCTCGCAGCTGTTCTGAAATTCTCTCTCTCTCTCTCTCTCTCGCTATTTCTCTCGAATTTCAGGTGAGAGATCGCGTCTCGCAGCTCGCGTTGCCTACACGTGCCTGTGTGTTATGTTATCCACCCCAAGTATCTATGCCTTTATCACTTCCTTGAATTTTTATCTAAAATAAAAGTGAAAAGTTCCTACAGACAGAATAATAAACGTAAAAACCAATGAAAGCGCCGAATAAAATTAAAAAAATAAGTAAAAAATGAATCGCGATAAAAATGGTAAGTAATTGTCAGACGTGAGAAATACATGATCTTTACAAGTTTTTAAAAATATATATCAAACATAACAAAAGGTATAACCGTACAAGTAAATGAATGTGCGCTACCATTCTCTGGTTAGCCAAGCAGCCAACTGTCAGCAGCCGCGTGCGCGCAATTAACTTTGCACGGCATATTAGAGGCAAAGTCATTACGAGACCTACACCGAACGTAGAATTCCAAGGGAGCGAATGCATTCGTTTATTCGCGTCGGTAGAGGTGTCTGCCCAATGGTAACCCTTTTAATTCTCCTACTTTGCACACTACAGTACGGTATACGTGACGGCAAGAGATTTAGCTCGAGGGAGTTGAGGGAAAAAAGGATAGAAAGACAGAAAAAAAAAACGAAAGATGGGAATACCCTGAGCTCTCCACGCATCGTTTAATCCGACGTGCAAAATATTACAACACGCTTTTTAGCGCGACCGTAAACAGCCGTTTCGCCATGGACCGGGTGCGCGGATGCTGATGCATACGATCCTTTTTCTTTCTTTACATCATATATACATTCATTGTCACACTCACTTTTCCTCATTCCGTTGGTATCTGTGACTCATTCTCACTATATTTATACACATGTGTACCGTTTCCATACCCGGAATTTTATACATACTTTTATTCATTATTTCGTAATAAAAAAAAGTGCTCATCCCTACGAGCATTCGAAAACGTTACACGAATACATTTTTCTTCGTACCGAGAGAAAGTGAACGAGAGATCGAGAGACAGAGAGTGCTGTATTGACATTTTTTGTTGCGCCGATATATTCATCAAGGATTATCACTGAAAAGGTACATTCTGTGAACGGACATTTTTACTGTTCACAGTTTCTGTCTGACTCTCCCCCACGTATTGATATGGTATATATACCCGAATACTTTGTGTAATGCCGTCATTTTTTTGTTGTATTCCGTGGTACGGGTTCTTTCGTTCCTTTTTCCTTTCGTACAGAGCTTCTCGTACATTGAATAATGCTGTAATTTTATCTAATATCTCTATATATTTTAATACCGCTTTTACACGTTTATGAATAACCGAGGTTCATCGAGTAAATCAAAATTATCTAGATATAGGCGTCTTGGGTAAACCACTCCGGGGTGGTCGACGGTCGTTGCTATGTACCTCCGACCCTCATCCTCACCACCCTCAATCTCCGGACAACCCCGCAGTTACCTCTCTTCTCCCGAGCTTTTGCCTGCATCGTTCCTGTAATAACAATGGCTATGGCCTCGCGCACACCATAAAGCGTCTACGCTACCGTAATATTTTCCCGATTAGCTGGTTATACTTGCCGCGCGTGGCGAAGTCGCCGAGGAACCTAAAGCAACCAAAGTATCCGGGGGCAACACCGAGCAAACCTTTATCCTCGACGCCGCCTACGAGGGAGTGGAGAACAACGACGACGATCCACTCAACTTTTAATAACTTTGACGTTCCGCCTGAAGACCCTCATTCCAACTCGGTCTCGCGAACACGAGAGCTCATTTTTCCTGGATGCAGACTCTTCGATGTCCTTCACGTCCCAAAGCTCTCATCCATCCCCGCAAGCTCTTTGATGAAACGTCTACCGATAGTCAGCATTTTGCTCATCCCATTATTTTTTTAAATTGATACGCTATCAGCAAACTCGAACATTAACAGGATTATCATCGCTCGGTTGTAGACATGTCGGTATCATTATCGAAAATCCAGCATCATTATTCGTTGGCTGTCTATTTTTAAATTCACAGGACCTCGCATAAGTTATATTTGGAATCGGCGACCCCGCACAAGTTAACCTTCTTATGTATCCCCACTTTTTTATCCATTCAGTACGGAGACTCTGTGTCATGACACGAACAGTGGAAACTAATGGCTGGGGAAAAGCTATGAACTTTCATGATTTACGTCGCTTCATAACTCATGGTGGTATAACTTTTGCGAAATTCAACCGTACTGTGCTCCATTCATATGAATTGCCAACGTGTCTCAATGATAAAGTTGACCTACACATCAAGTGGTGGACGTTGTAATCATGAAAATTTGTTTGAAAAATATGAAGAAAAGAGTGCGAAAGATATAGAGCAATTACACGAGTTTCTTACCAAGCAAACGCTAACTCTGTGAATTAATTCATTGCTAATTAGTTCGGCAAGACTTTGTCTGTGTGTACGTATCATCGTCCAGTGTGTGAGGAACCGTTCGTAATGGGCGAGAAGGTACGAAGATTTCGTATAAAACCTCCTTCAGGCTCAAACTATAGTATAAAACGCGGAGATATGCATAGTAGTGGCATATATTTATGTATATACCGACTAAGGATTTCTCAGGACGGTTTAATGAGGAGGAAATGACCACGCGGCCCGTAGAAGGATGCTCAGATGAGATTCAGAGCCAGTATTCCCACGCGATATATGGTTTTAATAGTGCCCTGCTGCTCCCGCTACAAGTCATTACCAAGTTTGGATTGCTTGACTCCTGTCTCACTTCTGGATGTGTATCTGTATATCCATATCTTTCAAGCTCTGTAATTTACCTAATATACAAATTTCCAATGACAAATCTACCAGGAAGGAAATTGGTCTATGTGCTGAGACAACTATAATCATTAATTACGTCAATCACGATCTATAAATGTTCCGTTTGACTTAATGACCTGGAGGTTTCGACATTTGAGTAAGGTATCGCCTTCCTCCTATCTCGCCATGGACTCCGTTGGGACTCTGGGGTTGAGACAGTTCGATACGATCGTCAGGTCGATGAGGTAATTTATTACCCGTCTCTGAAATCCCTCACTCGACCTCTCGCCTCCGCAAAGGTTGGATGTTTATTGAGAAATTTTTCTTCCCGTTGAAAATGAGGGGATGAAATTTCCGGGGATAGGAATGGAATGGTGAAAGGAGAAGAGGAAGGTAAAGAAATAGAAGGACGAAAAAGGAAGAGAGGATGTTGATTCATCGGCCAATCTTGCCCTGGCAGAAGGGAAAAGCGTTGCCGGACGTGCTTTACTTTTTTATTTCCGGCTAAAGTCGACTGCGGTTCAGATGAGGGAATTGAGCGGAGGATAAAAGATATAGCTCTTATAGCGAATGGGATTTACTTTTTCCTCTTCAAGATTTTCTTGCATTGAGCAAAACTCGTATTGCCATGTGAACGTCTTTGAATAACTTGAACAAATAGTCTGAACTCGCATAAGTTACACCCGTAGAGTTTGTGTGTACTTGCGAGGCAAGGGTATGAAGAGTGGGGAGTAAGGATAACGATAATTTATACAGTGTCGTCGTATTTCTAACTTATAACTTATGCGGAATTTAACTGTAAGAACAAAATTGTGATAGGGAAAAACAGAGTGACGTTCGCTGCTCCGTAAAGGGATGTACTCGAGAGGTAAAGGACAGATGGGAAAGGGGTATGAACGTTTGGTCGAAACACAAAGGGGAAAGTGTGTTTACTGTTCGTCGAAGCAGCACGTGGTAGCTAGAGGGAAAGATCCAGAGAGCGGGTGGTGCAATCTACATCTTAAACAGCGCGAACCGAGCAACCTGGAGCAGTGAAGAGAGCTCGATCTCCTACCGAGCTGATGCTTGCATTTTGTCTAGAGTTCGTAGAGAAACGGAGCCTGCTACTGGTTCGGCTCTTCCCCGGTATCCTTGGTGCGAGTCTAGAGCTGTTTTCGTTTGTCTCTGTCGTCTCTCTACCGTTCGTACGAAACTGGGTATTCCTTTCCAGGGGTCGAACTGCGAGAACACCAACCAGCGTTCCAGCCAGACTTTGCCATTCCCATCCCTTACCGCCGTACGAAATTAAACGTTGAATTGTTTAACGACGAGAAAATTGAGTCTCCGAGCCATGCATAGCCTATGCTGACCTAGGCAACGTATGTCGCAGCACCAGCGCCATCACCAAGAGTAACAGCAGTAGCGGCATACATGGTTAACTTTGTACTCTCGTACCTTTACACATGTGTTCTCGCTTTTCGCTTCTCTACGTACCCGTAGCCTGTTTCACCCTCAGGATTATCCAACAGTCGCCGGAAGCTCGCTTTCTCGTTGCTCTTCCAGGTTCGATGGATGTATATAAGCACTCTATGTAAATTATGCAACCAACGTTCAACAGTTATACACTATCTGGAAAATTGTTGGAAGGTAAAGGTCACGAGAAACAGAGAGCTCCAGAGAGAGAACATCGTTCAGCAATGCTCGTCGGGATTAAAATTTTCTTGTGACGGAGAATTTAAAAGCTCTAGGAAAACCCATCCATTACGTCATTCTATCTAAGCATCCTATCCAACACAGCATCCCCATATGCGTGTTTTGCTAGATATTTCCTCGGTCGTTATTACACTCTCACTCCTCCACCTCCGCCTTGCGTCCCGAAAGAAGAGTAAGTGCTGTTTTATTATACAGCGTTATATATAGCAGCCTTTAGTTTAGATGGATAACGCGACGTTTTGGGACCCTTTTGATATTTGAATTTGGCTGCAACTTTAACATGAATATATTGGTCTTTTAGCTGTATTGGATAGTTGTTTATGTAATAATGATTATCATCGATCGGCTACAATTTATATTTAACGCAACGCTTATTTTGTCAACCAATAATTTGCATATATTTCGCAAGCCTGTATCTTTTTTACAATAATATTGTATCGGAGTATTCGATTGGAATCTTCTATTACGCCAGACAGGTTACCAAAAGCATTACGTTAATGCATTTTCGAATGGACGCCTGTTTTACGTAAACTATCGTAGTAGCGCTTCGCGCGCTGTCGAATTCTCTTTCAGGAAATTTCAGTATTTTCGATTTTTATCATGTATCGTTATCAAAAAAACGTGAAAAAGTCAATTTGTTCGACATCTCTCTATCATCTATCTGGATTTTGGGAAAATCTCTGTAAAATTTGTAATCTGCGGAAAATCTCCGATCGGATTAGTTTTAACATTCCAATTTATTTTCAAGTGAATCCAAAAATTACGGATAAAAAAATATATCTGAAATTCCAGCGATAGATTTTTGTTGCCGATTTTTTAACTGTTCTCTTTTCCATTGTGACAACGCTCTTTTTTTTTGTCATGTTATTTATTTTATTGCTCAACGTTATGGGATGTCGCAACAGCATGAAAATGTTGAAAACAATTATTTCGCATGACGAGAATTGATCTGAAACGGGTATTTATAAACGAGCGAGAGTGAGCAAAGCGAACGAGCCTTCAATCGCAGTGTTCGATCGTGATGTCGCGTATATATTCTCAACGAAGGAGAGACTAACGCGAATCGACATTTCGGGGCTGCCGCGGTTAATCAGTAGTACGAAAGCGACGTGTCGCTCGTATCACGTTCCATCTCTCTCTTTCTCTCTATCCAACTATATCTATCTTTTGGCCCTGTCGCATACCCACGTTCCACTCTTTGAGTTGGTATGGTACCGACGACTCGCCCTCGACCTGGCTCGACATTCCACTGTGAATTATCGACGTTTCGGTTACCCTCTCGAAAACCCGATTGACATTGTCCTCGTCGATGCTTCGCAGCTACGCGTTTCGTTAACTCGAGAATACTCTAGTGACCCAACGAAATTCGTAACGATTCAATAGTGAGCTTGCCCTGCCTCAAAGTTTGTAAACAGATCAAGTTGGCAAAATCATTCGTATCACGAAGCGCGGAGTTGATGACAAATCTAATCGACGACGTCAGCGGGAAAAAAAGTGAATTGGGAAGAAATTGAGTTTTGGCAGTAATTATCGAAACTTTTTTCGTTTTTTGTATAAAAGCATTATTTTATCTTTGAAGATACAATTGCAACAACAAAAAATGTTATGGTATCCCTAGTTGACGCGACGGTGTTAGTTCTGTTTGTTATGTGGCAAATAGCAAACGAATCAACCGTTAAAATCCTTTATCTTCGTCTTGGATAGTCTCTCTGAAATTAAAGTTGACTCTTTATCGTCCTCGCTTCTCACGACACAGAAGCAAGAGTTTCTCCTGGATATATCCGGCGGTTGTTTGACGGCGGATCATGACCCGAGCCAAGTCAAGCGAGTAAGCACGTTGAAGCTGGACTCTGCTAGTCTTTCACATCGTGCGATAGTGTCGATGGCAAACAATATCAATCCGCAACGCCGCGGATGCGAGAGTCAAGTACCTATCGGAGCTAAGCTTGATTGGCGTTCGTTCTCTCGTAACTAACGCGAGCACAGGATTCATTCGTCTTTCCACTCACTCGCACGGTTCACCGATTTACCAAACTATAAACGAAATCTTCTTTCGCGCTTTTGCGAGACAAGTAGCAGATCAGCAGCCGTAATCTAGTATTGTCGTATTACACCTCGTCAAATCAGTGAATCCGCTCTGTTTGATGAGAAGTCAGAACACTTTACAGAGGCCTCGCACCTATACCAATACTTTCGACTTAAATAAATACCCGTTTCGAAATCTTGAAACTCGTTTTTTTTTGTTATTTTCAAACTGTGAATATAATATGTTATACTTTATTATGGACTTTTAAATTATTCATAATTTTAAAAATGATTAATTATTTGTAATTAAAATGATTAATTATATTTCGAAA
>JABMBT010088006.1:0-10733 GCA_018906895.1 Odontocolon sp. PSUC_FEM 10030002
AATACTTTATTCAAAAAAGTTTAAAAATGCTGTTGATAAATGGAAGAAATATCAGCAAATGTTGCAAAGATATTTATTTCTCATTGAAGCGCAGAGAAAACCTATAGCAGAACTAGCACCGCTACCGCACCCGTCTCCTGCAGACGCGACGAGTGACAACGAAGAAGAAGAATCACCACCGCCAACACCAACACCACCATCGCCACTACGAGCATTGTCAGCCAGTGAATTAGCGATAGACGAATTCAATATTGTCAAAACTCTACCACGGTCGTACAAGAAAAAAGCAGCCAAACTTATAAAATATCTATTTGACAATCAAGAAGCGGCGCGGCGTATCAGGTGGAATAAAGAGGGGCGTGTTACGATTGATTCTGTTTTTATCCCCGGTTCTGATATTAGTGATTTAATAAACGATGCTGCTCGACCTAGAAAAACCTTTGTCCCGCATGGTAGAGAACAGTTTATCAAATGCCTGCGAGGAACCGGTATACCGCAAGGGTTAATCGGGAATAAGGTGTTGTGGTATTTGGGAAGAGGACGCGGCGATAAACGCGTCAGGGAAAATGCCGGTAAGAACGACGCAGCAAAGCATCACATTTCCAAATACCGTAGAGTCCCATCGACCGCGGTGATGGGGAAAAATAAGTGGCTTACAATTTAGGAATCGACGTAGCGACGAGGCAAACAGAGAGAGAGAGAGAGAGAGCTCAAGATGTCGTTTGAGAAGCAATACTATGACCCATCGCACCCTGCCGGCTACGCAGGGGCAAGAAGACTCCTTGTAGGCCGAAAGAGCAAAGCACCTGCCGTTTACGAATGGCTAACACAGCAGGATGCCTACACCATTCACAAACCCGTCCGTCGTATATTTCCCCGACTCTATTACAATGTCGATAATGTTGATGATCTTTGGGAGGCTGATCTGGTAGACCTACGCTCATTAAAGACCGACAACGATAATGTTGCGTACCTATTGATGGTTATTGACGTACTCAGTAAATATGCATGGATCGAACCTCTGCAAGACAAAACCGTACATCAGGTGACAATGGCTTTTAAAAGAATTCTCGAACGCAGCGAGGGACGGTCACCCGTTTACCTACAGACCGATCGCGGTAAAGAATTTCTGGGCAACGAGCTGCAAAAGTTTCTCAAAGAAAACGATATTCGCTTTAGGGTTGCGCGTAACCCTGATATAAAAGCCTCGATTGTCGAGCGATTTAATCGCACGATAAAGGAACGCATGTGGCGTTTCTTTTCTCACAGAAATACGCATCGTTACATCGATATACTTCAACAATTCGTTTACGCGTATAATCATGCGCAACATTCGACAATTAAAATGCAGCCGGCAGCAGTTACAATACATAACGCCGAAATCGCTCTGAGGAACATGACAACCGCTGCTCTAAAGCGACGCGAGAAGAAACGTTTGTCAAAGCATAAATACAAATGCGGCGATTACGTTCGCATTAGTAGAACGAAAGGTACCTTCGAGAAAGGATACGAGAAAAATTGGAGCGAAGAAATTTTTCTTATAACAAGGGTTCTAGAACGACAGGGACTCTACGTTTATGAAATAAGTGATCTTCAAAACGAGCCGATCGATGGTTTCTTTTACACCGAAGAGTTGACATCTGTACATGAGAAACGCGTTTTAGACAAAAATCAAGAATTTAAAATCGACAGTATTTTACGGACGAGGGGGCGCGGCGCAAAAAAGGAACTTTTCGTCAGCTGGGTGGGATACCCAAAAAAATTTAACTCTTGGATACCTGCGGCGAGCGCTCGTAAACTCGAGGGTTGACTCAGTCAAGGGTTCGGCAGTGGATGGAAAACTCGTAAAACCCCCCATAATAGACAACCGTAAAATTGTTTGTTGCGACACTGACCAAAGTGTGACCGAGAGAAAATGCACGACCAATTTTACTTAATTCTGCCGAGTAACGGCAGTATGAAGTATTATCCTCAAAACACCACTACGTGTTTCACGACAGGCCTAGCACGAGAAATGACTTTACAGGGTCAATGGGGCGTAGCATTGACGGAAATTCACATACCATGCAGTATGGTACATTTACAACCCGAAGACTGTGAAATAGGGTGGTCGCCGTGTGGGAAACTAGCCCCGGACTTGCGGCCGGCCTTTGAATATGCTTCTATACCTGCCGGTATATACAAAGATCATCGGCAGATTCTACAGGAGATAAACAATCTCAAGGGTTTGAATAAAGCGAAAATACATTTGCTAGAGTCGAGCAAGCAATACGGTTACGTGTGTATAGAACAGTCGGCTAACAAAGATTGTACAGGATTGCTGAACGACAGGAATTTTAAAATGAGTGAGAAGTTAAAGCGCATACTGGGATTCGAAGGAGGAGAATACGAGAAAATGCCTGGTAATATACGTTTTTCATTCACTCGTGATAACAGGGCTTCGAGAGCCGCGTGTATTTATCGCGCACTACCTGACCAGCTTTTTGTATACACAGATATCTGTGAACCCTATACAGTCGGCGACATACAAGCATCCTTACTCCGTATTGTTAGTATGGACTATACACGCTACACATACGGCACAACACAGGTGAAATATTTCTCACCACCAAATTATATACCGTTATTGAACAATAATATTAGTTCGATAAACATTGACGTACGCGATAATCTCGGCAAGACAATACCGTTTGAGTACGGTACGTTAACAGTCACGCTACACTTTAAACGCCTGCGTTAAAATCCTAAAGGAGGAGACTACATGTGTAATATAAAAACCATCTCCGCGGTTCGACAAGTCCATTTGCGTGCGGTACGTTAACGGTTGCACTTCACACAGCTGAAAGTCATGTTACACCGTGACCCCCCCGATGATTAGATAAAATGGGGTCTCATTACGTGGATTATTATGAGAATCAAATTGGCGGTGGACGCATAAACAACGTCTTTGTCGGTGCTCCTTACCAAAGAGGCCACGGTATTGGAAGTTTCCTCGGTGGTCTCTTCAGAAGTGTACTGCCGCTGTTATCGAGGGGTGCAAAAGCTATAGGGAAAGAGGCGCTTCGCGCGGGATTGCATGTCATTGAAGATGTGAGCGGCAACAACCTACCGTTCAGAGAATCATTGAGGCGACGTGCCACCCAATCTGGAGAGAATTTACAACAAAAAGCGCGCGACAAAATCTCGCTTCTTATGAATGGTTCGGGATATAACAGTCCGTTCGCAATGAGAACATTGCATTCGTTGACGGGACGTGCACCGCGACGTTCACCTGCACGGAAGAAAAGAAGATCCCGCAAAGTTAATACGAAAAAATTAAAACGAGTTACAAAACCGAAGAGCAGGAGGAGGAGGAAGAAGAAGACCTCAACTGCGAGGAACAAGAAGAAGAAATCAGTCGGCAAGAAAAGACCAAGGAACACAGATATTTTTGATTAAAAATGTCTTTCTTACACTCGCACTCGTGCGAATGCATGAAATCGGAACTGGACTTGTTTACAACACCACCGACTCAGACGGCTATAGAATCGGCACAATGGATTCACTACAAACCCGTGTCATCTCTCTCGGACGATGGCCCTCTGGAGTTCGTAATACCGGGTCACGGAGAGGAATACCTGGACCTCGCACACACCATGATCTCCGTGAAAGCTAAAATCGTAGCCTCGGGATCGTCAGAATACAAAGTTGCACCTGTAAATAATTTTTTACACAGTCTCTTCAATCAGGTGGATGTGTTTTTTAACCAGAAACTCATTGCACCTCCCAATAACGCCTACCCGTATAGAGCGTATATCGAGACATTGCTGAATTACGGCCCAGCAGCGAAGGAATCGCATCTGACAACTGCTTTATGGTATCCCGACACGCCTGGTGAATTCGACGAGGAACCAAGCTCAGAGGGATCCACGGCAAAGACGGCCGCGAAAATCGCTAACACTGGTCAAGCGGCTCGAGCGGCTTTTACGAAGAATGGCAAAATTGTAGATATGATCGGACATTTACACTGCGATGTTTTTAACCAGGACAAGTTCTTGCTTAACGGTGTGGAAGTTCGACTGCGTCTTATACGTTCGAAAGACGATTTTTGTTTAGTGGAGACAGCCGTAAGTGGTGTATCTCACAAAGTGCAAATTACAGATGCCACTTTAATGGTTCGACGTGTCAAAATTAACCCCGGAGTACTTGTGGCACACGCAAAAGCTCTCTCGAAAGCAACGGCTAAATATCCCATTACACGCGTAGAAGTGAAAGCCTTTACCATGCACAGCGGTATAATAGGTGACACGCTGGATAACGTTATTCTCGGTCAATTGCCAAAAAGAATAATCATCGGATTTGTATACAACGCCGCTTTCAACGGTAGCAGGGCTGTAAACCCCTTCAACTTTAAACATCATTGGGTCAATTTTCTTTCGCTCTACGTGGACGGTCAACAGATACCCAGTAAACCGCTGCAACCTGAGTTTACTGCTGGCGGAGAGTGGGTTCACGCCTATCATACCCTCTTCTCCGGTAGTGGTATACATTTTCAAAACGAGGGGATCGGTATTAGCCGCGAGGATTACACTAAAGGATATTGTCTGTACGCTTTTGATCTAACCCCCGACTTGTCGGCAAGTTGCGCTAGCCATTGGAATCTCGTGAGACACGGCAGTGTACGCATAGAAGTGCGCTTCGCAAAAAGTTTAACATCTACGGTGAATTGTGTGGTTTACGCCGAATATGACAATGTTATTGAAATTGACGCTGCTCGTCAAGTTATAACCGATTTTAGTGCTTAAGCTCAGAAACGAGCGTCTTTCAAGTGATGGTGGAAGTGGTGGGGGTGCCAGAGCAGAGGTGGGAGGGATGCTGGCTCGACTATTTAAACGCTGCTGCGCCTGCGTGTTTGACAACAGTCTGTAACAGGACACACACGCGTCATCATGGATGTTATTATCGATATTCAAGCGTTATATGGGAAATCGGGAGAGTTTCTCCCTAAAGAAGTGGCGGTCACCACACTGGAGGAAGATAATATCGGACATTGGCTAGTCGAACCACCCTACGATTTTGGGTATTTACCAAAAGACGTGAGAGCTAGCAACAATCGTATAACCTGCTTCCATCATGGGCTCGAGTGGGTTGACGGCGATACACCGTTGAAAAAAGTGTACGCTAATCTACGCAGCCTGTGTCGCTATGCTTTTCGAATATACACACGGGGCCAGCAAAAGGCAGAACTTCTACGTAATCTGCTTGGTCGAGAAATCATAAATCTCGAGGAGAACGATGGACCGCCATTTAAAAAAATGCCCTGGAACGAAACCCGCTGTATTCACCACGGCGTTTCGAAACCAAGCGTTTCGTCGTGTGCTTTAAACAACGTGGGAAAAATGAGGAAATGGCTACGATTCAAGATGCTGCAGGAATTGGACACGCCTATTTACAGCGAACCGCTGGAAACGTCGACACCTAAAAAGAAAAATAACAAAGAAGCGCGAATCATCGATAGCCTAAAGCAGATCCGAAAGAAACTCTCGCCGGAGACTGTAAAAGATGCTGGCCAAAAGACACCGGACGACAAGTATATAGGTAAGGAGTGCATAGTCGAAACCGACAGTGATGACACAAATACCGACGGCGCCACTTTGCCGGCCAATTACGAGATCATTGGGTTTTTCCGCCCTCCTCAGCCAGCGCCACCAGCAGCACCTGCACAGGTGTTAAGGCCACAACCGACCCCTCCACCACGAAACGACCCTCAGAACCGTAGGACAGGTCAAACCCCCTCCAGAAGCCGTTGCCACCAGCTGCATAATGAACAGTCTGCAGGTATTAAAGGCGCTCCAGGGGCTCCGAGCTCAGACGAAAGGTGTCTACCCTGCAGACCGCATACCGAATCGCTGGTCTAGGCCTACCGCAATAGTAGCCAATACAGACGATCATACTAAACCCGGAAAACATTGGGTTGCTATTTACGTCGACGAAAATGGACACGGTATCTATTTCGACAGTTACGGACTGCCACCACTCGTCAGTCATCACTATAACCGTCTGCGCTGAAACTGTCGGAGCTTCGAGTGGAATACAAGACGTCTACAAGCCCTGCGCTTATAGGCAGGTGCAAAGTAAGATGCTTTGCTGTACCGTCATCAATTGACCTCGGGATCCCGAGCTGGCAAGAAGATGATGCGGACCATGCTTCGAGATCATGCGTTTTGAGTATTGTCTTGTATCTATTGAACACTTCTACCGTTTTTCTATTCCAGGCATCCGGCTCGAGGTTTCCCCAAAGGTCAAGTGAATCGGTTTCAACCAAAAAGTTTTTGAATTGCGAGGCCCAGTTAAATTTACTCTCAACCTCTAAATTCGTGTCGAGGTCGATCGATCGAAGCATACATATCTTTGGTAATTCTTCGTCGTGCATTTTGAGGATTCGAATGAACCATTCCCACGTGTTCTTCATCGCTTTGTATTTTATCTTTAGTAAACCTGTTTCTAATCTAAGTGCCGCATTTGGTGTGTTTTTAGCCAGGTATAGCAGTCTTTTGAAGTACCAGGTCTGTGCTGTTTCGATAAATTCAGAATACCTTAATCCCCAGGCCGGAAAAGCGTACAGTATAGTGGATGCGACCATACTGTCGAACAATTTTACATAAGCGTCCCACGAGTCGCATTTCGCTCTTGAGAGGATAGCCAGGGCTGTTCCGGACGCAATCTTTGCTTTACTAATCGCTGCTTGAGCTGCTTTAAGACCTAGTGATGAACTCGCGATTGGGACGCCTAAGTAATTGTAGCTTGAAACAACCTCGATGTTCGAATCCGCGTATCGTGTAAAGCGATTTTCTATTATTTTCGGTTTTCCACCAGCTTTAAAAATTACAATATTCGTTTTGCTTGTATTCACTTCGAGGCCGTTCAGCGTGCAATACTCCTCGAGAGCTTTGAGTTTTTTAGCTATGTCCATGTGGGAGTGAGCTAATATCACAGTATCGTCAGCGTAGAGTATCATTAGGATGTCGCGAATGCCGTTAATATTCAGCCGAGTTAGACCACGATTTCTGAAAAATAATTCGAAGTCGGCTAAGAACAGCAGGAATAAGTCTGGACTTAATGATTCGCCTTGTAGTACTCCCTCGGACACCGGTAAATTGTTCGAGAAACTGCCTCGGGTTTTGACTCGTATGTTCGCCTGGTCGTATAGAGATTTAACTACCCTGATGAATTTCGGGCTAATACCTTGCATATATAGTTTTTCCCAGAGTCTTGCGTGCGGAATAGAGTCGAAGGCCCGTTTGAGGTCTACAAAGATCGCGTAAACTTCTCTCCCCCCGAGTCTTAGTTGCAATTGAATCGCGGTCGTTAATGTAAAAATGCTTTCTGTGCAGCTGCGGCCTTTTCTAAACCCCATTTGAGATTGAGGTAAAATTTTCAACTGTGCAGTTAGCGTGATTAATCTGTCTCGAAGTATGCTTGTGAAAATTTTCGTTATAATATTAACAAGGGCGATTCCGCGATAATTCATCGGATTTTCTATCTCGCCTTTCTTGAAAATCATGACAAGTGCAACCATGGCCCAGTCTGAGGGGATCGACTCCTTTTTTAGAATTTCATTGTAAAGGTTTAGAAGATGACGTAGGCAGTTCGGTGGCAAGGTCTTGAAGAATTCGCTAGGTATTCTGTCGGGGCCTGGCGCTTTGCCGTATTTGATTTTTCTTAGTGCTTTTTCAAGTTCGTTGAACGAAATTTCGTTGTCTGGTATCGGGTAGCCTGGTCCATAAAAGGCTAGACTGTTGTCAATTCTGGGACCGTATATCGTGGCATAGAATTCGTTCCAAACGTCGACAGGAAGAGCGAACATGGAGAGAGGTTTTTTTTTGCACTTTTTCACTGCATTCCAGAAATCTGATGGACATTTAAGATTCGAGAAGCTATTTTGAATATTTTGTGCATATTGTTTTTTTGAGAGCTCTAAGGTATCGCAGTACTTCTTTTTACATTCAAGGTATTTTATTTTCATTTCATCAGAGTGATATGGATTCTCCAGGTTTCGTAGAGCACCCCGAAGATCTTTTTTCAGTTTTGCGCAGTTTTTATCGAACCATGGCTTGTTTTTGTTCGGCTTTCCGTAGTTTGATATAGTACTGCACATATTTGCTGCTTCGGCAGATTCAAGAATCGCTGCTGTTAGATTGTCGCTTAGAATAGTTGACGATGCGTCTGGGGGACTGTTCGCTATCCTGGATGAGGTTGCAAGTGAGTCATAGTACATCTCTCTGCCCTCGTCTTTCCATTTGAGGACTGTGTAAGGTAGCGGACGGAATTCCGGAATGTCCGATATTTCTATTTCTCTCGCCTTCTCGCTCCACAGTTTGAGTTCTACCGGAAAGTGATCTGATAACGAGGGCTCTAGTATAATACGTAAATCTTTGATCTATCTAATACCCCCTAAATTAACTCAGACTAGATCTATAACGCTTTTTCCTGATTTACTCAGAAAAGTTGACCGAGCCGGTCGGTCGCTAATTGATCTGCCGTTTACTAGTAGGAAGGCGTTCGCGGCCATAAAGTCAGCGATTAGCGAGCCTCTTAGATTAATTTGGCGGTCAGTTGAGCTGATCGTATCGAACAGACTCGTCTCATCGAAAACCTCGGTTGGCAGGAGATCCTGCTCTCCCACCCTGGCGTTAAAATCGCCTCCAATAATAATTAAATCTTCTTCGCATTTTAACGTTATTTCATCTAAAAGTATTTGCAGCGATTCGAGAATCGGCTCTAATTTCAAGTCCGGTTTCAAATACACGGAACCGATAATTGCTGATAAATCTGGTAGAGTTGTTCTTACGAAAATCCACCACGGGCAGATGTCGATGATCTCAGTCTTCTTATTGGCCGAAAATACGGTTAGTCCGCCGCTTCCTCGTCCAACGCTGTGCTCCTTTACTGCATCTGCCCAGACGCAGTTGAAATTGCTAAGATATGACGGTGGAGTAGTCGGACTTGTAGTTAGCCAGGTCTCGCTGATGCAATTTACGTCGGACAATAGAATTGACTGGCTACGTTCGACGTTAGAAAATCCGTGGACATTCCAAAAGATCACTGTGTACTCGTTTTCCTTATTCAGTTTTTTGACGACGTGTTGCTAGTCGATGGTAAGCCCTGAAGAGACTCCGTGTTCGGCGTGCGGCGATTCGTGATCTTCAACTTCTCCTCATTCTCGTCCCAATAGTGCCAGATACCGTCAATTTCCAGTTTGTTGTATGCTATCTTGACCTGGTGACCATCCGATCGGTGCTGTTTGGCCAGATCTCTTAGCTGTTTACTTATTTTCCTCTCCTTGAAAGTAAGTTCACCGTTGATGAAAATATCCTTTCCTCTTAGTTGTTCCTTCTTCCTCTTCAGGATATCATTTTTAGTGCCCCAGCTATCGAGTTTGACCGAGAATAGAGTGTTTTTCCCAATTTGAATTGCTCGTTGTTCGATGATCTTGTCCACGGTGCCGAATTCGGTCGCGAGAAATTCGTTGAGAGTGTCTTTGGCGTTCTTCGGCTCTGCTTTCAGTCCTTTTATTATAATATTATTTTTTATTTCAGTTTTTTCCATTTTATCTATTTTACGTTCGAGTATATCCAGTTTGCGAACGTCTGCTGGGTTCCTCTTCGGAGACGCCGATATTTTGGCTTCCACATTTGACATCCTTCGTTGAAATTCCTGACTTCTTGCGTTTTCAGCCTTTTCTAGTGCTTCGATCCTAGTCTCGAATTGTTGGTGCGCCCTGGAGAATTCTTCCTTGGTATTCTTAAGTTCTTGTTTAATCTCGTCGAATTTCATGTCCTGCTTCGCACTAGTTTGCTCGATTAGGTTGCTCATATTGCCGTATCGTTCGGCGTTGTCTTCGCTCATCCTCTTCAGTTGGTCGAGAATCGAATCCATTTCCGAGGCGGAATTTGTTCGTGAGAGGGAAGGCAGTGATGAATTTCCCGTACTCGGAGATTCGCCTCTGGTGGATTGGCTGCTCGTCGGAGGAGATCTTGGCGTCTTCGACGATTTTCTGAACGCTTTCTTATCTCTTTGCTCGGTCTCGTCAGGTGACTTTTCTAGTGAATTTGAGCGTTTTCTTTTCGGCAGAACGAAATCGTGTATCGAACCGAAAGAATTGTTTCTCTCTCTCTGTAAAGGCCGATAAGTTGACGGTCGGCCTCTTATCCTTGGATTTGGCTGGGCAGTGGTATCCAGTTTAGATTCACCACCGCTAGTTGGTGTTGGATGGATGTCAATTTTGGCATCGGTTGATTCAACAGATAATTCGTGCATTGATTTCGCCGTCGATGATCCCCGATAGACGTCGCCTTTCGGCATTTGCGGTTTTCTCCTGCCCGTCCATCTCCTCGCTCCTCACCCCTCAAACGTAACCTCAAATTGCAGAGATAGGACTTATACAGAGAGTATATTGCGACGTACCTCGGAGATTCGTGAGAAATTTTGATCTCATTCAGATTGCAAAGATTTCCTTTTTCGAGTAAATTATCCAGGTGATTTTTTCTTCCAGATGGGTATATGTTTTTCTTGAGCTATTTCCTGAGCTGTACGCGAACGCGTCCTTCTTGCTTGACAGTTCGCGCTATCCCCAAATTACATAAGGAAATTACATAAGGAATGTAATTTTAGGAAAAAATATGTTAACCGATAATGTAAAACTTTTGATGTGCGATTTAAGCCAATATAACAAAATCTTGTACAAAATTTAC
>JABMBT010088117.1:0-10732 GCA_018906895.1 Odontocolon sp. PSUC_FEM 10030002
AAAAAAAAAAAAAAAAAAAAAAACCCTCGCTTAGTAAAGGCTTCGAAAAAAAATAATAATAATAATATCACAAAAAAAAATCGCAATTTTCAGAAATAGTATATTGACTCGCTTCCTCTGCTCTTTTTTTTATCGTAACCGCAGTGGGAAGACGAGTAAAGAAAACAAAGAAATTTTGAGATATTTTCAAGCGAGATATAAAAAAAAAAATCTCATAGTGTAAAGCCAAGGGGATTGCCGAGAGCGACGTTGGAAATCCGGCGCGAGTAACACAATACAGCTGGAACGAGTGTAATGCTGCGAGGACGTGGTAAACCGAGTGGAAACCAAGGTGGTTCTATCCTCCTCATTTTTTCCCTTTACCTTCGCTTCATTACTCTTCTTTTCTTTCCCGCGAGTCTCTGTGTATCGAGTTGCATTCCCTCTTGGAGTGTTCCGCCCCGAGTCCGTTCGTTCATAGTGTTCGAAAAACGTGCACACCACTGTGACCAGGTTTGCTGCACTATTATCGACGTCATCATTGGCCGCAAGCGCGATGGTGGTTGCAGCACTCTTGTTCGACCATCTTCGTAACCGGCTCATCCACCGGCCTCCTTTCCAGTATACTTCTTCTTCTGGTTCTTCTACCGCGACCTTAAGAAAGTGGCTCGTGTATTACGTAGTTTGCCTGCGGTTGAAGGCAAATCGCCGCTAAAACGTTCAGGCCGCAAGTCGATCTCCCTTCGTTCTCCATCGTTTCTTCTTCTTCTTCTTCTTCTCGTGCTTCCGCTTTTTCAACTTCTTCCGCGATCCTGGCGGTCTTGAGTCTTGGCAGTAATTTCTATATGTAATATCTGGTATTTAGACGTACACCTGAATAATAGATGTGTGTATATCTCTATCTGCATGCGTATACCTACCTCCAAGAAGTTTATCTGCGCCACAGATACATGCGTATGTTATAATATCTGTTTTTCAACTCGTTAAACTATAATCGTAGAAAAGCAAAGTCAGAGGTACGAAGCGAAACCTCGCGCGATTCTTTTTAGAAGATGAACGGTTTTGCGTAAAACGCAAGAAATTAATAGCCGTTTGTTTCGTTTCTCTTGTTTCAGCTTCGTCCAGGCTGGGAAGTCCAAGGGCATCGGCTATAAGGGCCAGCAGGAAAAGAGCGTTGAGCAGTTCACCGTACTCCGATCGTTTCGACATCGATAGCATGATTCGATTCAGTCCAAACAGTCTCGCGTCCATCGTCAATGGATCGCGAAGTAGCAGCGCGAGCGGGAGTTATGGCCACCTTTCCGCAGGTAAGCGATTCATGGGCACAAATGTTGTTGTAGTATCGTCATTATCATTATCATTATTATTTATATACGTTCATCATTCATCGTAACTCCAATCATGGACGGTTAATCCGTCGAGATATATCAATGGAATACCGCGGTCCCGTTTAATTTCTCTGCAAATAAACCGTATGAATTTTCGACTCACGAAAGATTTATTCCAGAACACATTAATAACGTGAGTCCGGTTCAACGGGTTGCGAGAGCGAGATTGAGAACTTCGATCAAGCCCACAGATCGTCGAGAGCGACCATCGATCGATTATTGATCGTCCAAACGCGAAGGAAGACCGCCTCGTCGATGCTCCAACGGGCGCGCGCCTCACCATCGAACCTGCAACATTTCTTATTAAATGAAGCAATCAAGTGTTTAAAATTCAAGGGACGTGCGTCAGCGATCGTTTGTCGGCAGAGCAGAGCTTTAACGCCGCAGGATGTTGTCCGCTCGTTAAATTTCTCTTTGCTATCGCGGGGTTGCTGCTGCGTGTCGCGAGGGAAACGACGACTCTCCCTATAAACTTCTCCATCTTTCTCTGTCTTGCGTCATTTAGATTTATCTTTTTCCGTTTTTTCCCAAGTCGACGGAAGATCCGGATATCAGATAATTATTGTCGCATATTTATTTTCTTCCTCTGGAAAGATCCCGACGCGCGGTATTCAAATGATTTTACTGAGTTACGTTGGAATCCCGATCGTTCACTGGATACGTCGATTTCCATTTGGTATTTTCTGATGGATGGATGAAAACGTTAAAGATCCTCGTCGAGACATGAACTTCATCTCTATTGAATGTGCAAGGAAAGTCGCGTGACTGTGTTTTGCTTGTATCCTCGCGTCTGACAAGCCACTCCGGAGAGGGAATATAAAGTCTTAAGCGCGGCGATAATGCACGGCACCGTGAGAGAAAGAGATGAAAGGCCATGGCACCGCGCTTACCGGCACCAATCGCTAAACGTTCAACGGCACGCGATCTCTTGGTATCTTTTCTACGGATCCCATCATCCGCCACCATCGAGATACGTTGTCTCTGCGAGAATTCGAATGCCTCACGGAGATACCACTGCGGACTTCTGACCGACGCGACTCGCCACTAGATTTCAATAAGTCTTGTGACATCAGCCGGTATTTATTCCGTATCGATCCACCGATTACCCTGGCAAGTGGATTCGCTTCAAGCGTTCGTATTCTACAGCCCTTGAAATTCACACGGAAAAGGATTTACCACTCTTCGTTGTTATCTTCATTTCTTATGTTTTCATTTATTATCTTTATTCTCAAAGTTCTATCAACTACTCAATCTTGAAGTTGTCGATAAATTGTGCCATTCGGTGCATTTGAACAAAATTTACAAGTCAATCGATTTCCTTTCGTTATCTCGCTTCGAGGACATTGATGAAAAATTGACATTTCGTCGTCGTTATCTTCGTGTAGTCATGTTTCGGTAAAATAAACGATCTTCCATCAGATATATTAATTCTTAAAGTTTGCGAGGTTCTGTAATCATTAAACTGCTCACCCTCGGAAACTGCATACTCTCGGAATACAAGTCCATCGTGAGTCCTCCGTTATCTTCTTCGAGGCTAATATTAAGGAAGAATTCGTAACTCGAAAGCCTACGGTGGTATTGACGATGTGTAACGCAGGAGATCAGCAGCCAGGAGTCCAGAAGGCATCGGCCTCTGAGGGCACACAGCCTCTTCGTCGAAGGTTGTAAAATCCACGACGAGCGGCGGGCATCGCTAACGAGGGAGCTCGGCTACCGTTGTCGCCCGTTCCACGACCGGGCGAGGTCTTCTCATACCACGCTATATGGACGATCGTAAAACGAACCGACCGACGACGTAGCAGCGCATCTTCTCGTTTATATCTTTCTCGGTCCAGCGACGTTTCACCGTAGATTCGCAGAGCTTCGCACACCGCTAATAATAATCCAGCGTGGAGTGGTCAAAGTCTTGAACTCTTTATGATCGATTTGCGCGGATAAAAAAAGAGCATACCCGTCAAATGAACCAATTCTGAATGAAGTCTTCCGACTTGGATTTGTGCTAATTCCTATCTATCTACTCGATGTTTGACGTTGATTTTCTAGCTCTCTCCCTCTCTCTCTCTCTCTCTTTATTTCTCCGTCTCTTTTTCTCATCGTTTGCAGTCTGAGCAGTCGAAACGAGCTGTTCAATTTTTAAAGCCTCATCGTTCCCTCCCGGTAATTAAAAGAATCTCGTTACACTTAATTGTGAGTTTTTGTTGACTGCCTTGAAGAGCAGTCAGGATGATTGCCGAAGGAAACTAGTAATATTTATAGCGAGACGAATAACGGAAGGGGAAAAGACATATACAAGAGAAATATATATACATACAAAGGATAAAAAGAAATCGTTACGAACACTCGTCACGTAACGTACTCGCAAGATAACCATATTAGTAGGGATTAATCTAGTCATAACAATTAGAGACACGGCTTGGTGAGTCTCAGCAGCGTTAGGACAGTTGCTCAACGGATCCACCTCTATTATTATACCATGTGCGAACTAAACTCGAAGGACTGACCGCACGCGTAGTTGCAAGAACTTATGAAGACTATATACAGCTAAATCTAAATGAATACAAATGATATTAACTTCTCGAGTCGTCGGGACTTTATTCGACTCGCTAAAGATCATTCGCAAGTGAGATTATGCTTGCACCTGATGTTTGTATATCTATTACAAGATCCGTAACGCGCAGGGAACGAGTAACGTTCGCGATTAGAATGCAAGCGCGAACGATCAGCCGGAAGTGCGTCGCGTCGTGTCGCGTCGAGATTATATCGGCTGTCTTCGATCGTCACGCTAAATCCTGAACACGATTAGATCTCTCGAAACTCGCGACTTGTTTACTCACGAGCTTCTCAACGCACATCCCACGCGAATAAATTGCATTGCATTCATTCATCGATTTTCTTTTTCAGACTATGATTGCATAATTATTGAATTTATAATTACAATAATCAGAAATGTTATGTGTTTTAATGATTTATACTTAACATACATTATTTTAATCTTGTTCCAGCTATGAGTCCAGCGCTGGGAATGCATCCTGGCATGGCGCCGCACCTACAACAATTGCAAGCGCATTTACTAAGGAGTGCAGCCGCGGCTGCTCTTTTACCCCACACTCACCCTCTTCAGCCTCCACCACCCCCACCTCACCCTCACAGCCATTCTCACTCGCACGGTTTGGCACCTCACACACAATTGTTCTCCGTTCCTCCGCACTCATCCGCTTCGGCGACCCTGGGACCTCACGGGGCTGGTTTACCCCCCAAGAGCGAGGTAAGACAATTTTTCTTTAAAAAATAAATCTTGACCCATTAATTATCAATACCGATAAAAAATGGATATACAGCCAATCGATTGTTACGTAATAGATCGATTCGACCGCGCGAATGTATCGATTGTTCTTCGCAGAAATATCAATCCTTCAAACGCTCCGCATGATTCAAATTAGCATAACAAATTATACGATATACTACAGAAGTTTGTGAATTCAATACACGATAGGGACATCGAGAAATTAAATTGCAACTCGCAATCACGAGTATCGCAGTAGGTGTGTTGTTTTTTGATTATTATTGCCATTCGCGAATCGATATATCCCGGTGGGCCGTCATCGATTCTTTGTAAATAAATAATCGTTGCTTCCTTCATTCTCTCTCTTTATTTTCCTCACATTTTTCTTTCTTGTTTCAGTTTATTTTCTCGCACCGTCGAGATTCCCCACAACCGATCCTTCTCACCCTGGGTCGACCGCGGTTACTTCGCCACGAGTTCCCTGTACGTCGTGAATTTTGTCCTCGTCGAACCCGCGCGAGAGAAAGGATTGAGTTACAGGGGGAGTCTTCGGGTTACAACCAATCTCCCGCACATTATTTCGCCCTCGCCCTTACCACCCGCTTTAATATATTTATTTTTCTTCTTCATTCGTCTCATCGTTCTCTATTTTTCTGCACAGGCACACTGTTCGTGTGTTTCTTCGCTCGTTCTAGTCCGCGAACCACCCGTCGTTGCTCTCGACAAACCGTTCTGATTTATTTACATCCGTGGTGTACTTTCATTTTTCTCTGCCGCTCTGTGCGACTCGATTACAGAGACCGCGAGCACGCTCGTGTCCGCACACACTCCGGTACTCGGCACGCCGTAAACCTTCGAGACTCCGATTGCCATCGGCTCGATGCAATAGCATTATCGTGCCTGTATGCGATACACTATAGAACGTTTATTCCACACTTGCATACGTTGTCGTCGCTCCCGTTGCAACGACCCTCATTCCACGATCTCATTAACTCCCTTCTCACCCTCATTTTTTTGCTCTTTATATTTATTTCTGTTCAATTCGCCAGCTATTTCTTGCGTAGATGAAAAAATAGAGAAGACATTAAAAAAAAGTAAAGAAAAGTAATTACAAAACGATCCCAAACTGAATTACAAAAAAAACCGATAAGAAAATGTTGTGAGAAATACTTATGCTTATACTTATGGGACACATAATATATATAGAATTGTTATATCGAGAGATATCATTATTATCAAACTGATGTGTGTATCATTGAGAAAACTCGAGTTTATACATCTTACCGGTACAAGAACGTGAAGAAGTTTATAGTGGCCCCTGACGATTGATTTAATCATTGGCTAGCCTTCGTACACCGCGGTACGTGATAATTGCAGAATCGCGTGTACGCTTAGGCGTCGCTGATACTTACATGTTGAACCGTCGCGTGTGGGGTGGTACTCCATCCTGGTTGGAATTGCTCTTTAAGCTTTGGTTGGTTCGGTACTGTGCGCATTACGTATAATCGACTTCTCCATTATAAATTGTGTTTATATATTTCAATTTTTAAAATTGTTTACATTTTTTGTTGTTGCAGGGAACCGAATCGTGTAGAAAAGCGTCGGAAGCGTCGAATCGATCGATAGCCGCGGAAGCTGATACTTCTTCGAGAAGACAGTCGACGAAAGTGAAACGAGAACCAGCAACAACGACGACCACGATACCAACAACGACCCCGTTGACGCATCCTCAGGGACACAGCCCCAGCGAAGATCTTAGGGACGAACCTGGTGATTTCATCGAGACGAATTGCCATTGGAGAGATTGCGGTCTCGAGTTTCCTACTCAGGTAAACGAGGCTTATGCTTGTACCGGTCTTAACTGCGTAATTAATTAATGATTTCGATAATTTTGTATAATTGTGTCACGAGTCGTCGTAACTGGAATGTATGTTTTTCTTTAGGATGATCTCGTCAAGCATATCAATAACGACCACATACACGCGAATAAGAAGAGCTTCGTATGTGGCTGGGAGGATTGCTCGAGGAAGGAAAAACCCTTCAAAGCTCAATATATGTTGGTCGTTCATATGAGGCGGCACACCGGTGAAAAGCCCCACAAATGCACTGTAAGTTTAACAGTACTATAGAAATCTTACGTTTTGTCAATGTTTAATAGTAACAAAGATCGTTCTAATTTCGAAATATACATTTTTAGTTTGAGGGGTGCTTCAAAGCGTATTCAAGACTGGAGAACCTCAAGACTCATCTGAGATCTCATACGGGCGAAAAGCCGTACACCTGTGAATATCCGGGCTGCAGCAAGGCCTTCAGCAATGCGAGCGACAGGGCGAAACATCAGAATAGAACTCACTCGAATGAGGTAAGTCTTTGTTAATCCTTGATCATTAAACCAATATTTTGTTTTATGAATCGATTGTATATCTAAAGTTTATTGTTCATCATTACAGAAACCTTACGTCTGTAAAGCACCCGGTTGCACGAAGAGGTACACCGACCCATCGTCTTTGAGAAAGCACGTAAAGACAGTCCACGGAGCGGAATTTTACGCGAATAAGAAACACAAGGGTGGCGGTGACGGTGGTGGCAGCGACGAAGCAGGCGCGGGCGGTCACAGCCCAAGCAGGAGCGAAGATCTTCATCCAAAGACACCGAGTCTCTCGAGTCCGAGCGTAAAATCTGAAAGCGAAGCTAACAGTCCTCCGGGTATGATGCATCAGCAAGGAAGTCCGTTGATTGGTGGATGCAACGACGAAGTTACCGGAGTCGGCGGAGTCGCCGGAGATGGTGTCGTCCTTGCCGAGGAACACTGGAACGAGGAACCCGACGATCTCGATATCGCCGATCTTCCGGTTGCGCTTCGTGCGATGGTAACTAATTTTATTCATATTCAAGGACTTGTTGTATCTGTTCTAACTTTCGCTCGGTTGCTCAAGATTGTATACATTTCTTAGGTCGGTGGAATGGAGACTCAGCAAGCACCGCCGCCTTCGAGAAATCGGCTCAAGGGTAGATTAAACGCCAAGGCGATGCCGCAACTTCCGGCCGGAGTCGGTGGACTTCGTGGAAGTCGCATTACGGGTCCTCAAGGAAACATCGGCGATTTGAACAGGAGAATCACGGATCTCAAAATGGAGGGTGGTAACACCAGACAGACGAGTTTGTCGGATCTTCAATTGAGGCTGCAACCTCTGAGCGAACCGAGGAGAGATAGCAATAGCACCGTCAGTACTTATTACGGCAGTATGAGATCGACGGACTTTGGAAGCAGAAGAAGCAGTCAAGCGAGTGGCGTGAGCGCAGTCAGAATGGGACCAGCTGGACCTGGTAGTTTCTACGATCCCATCAGTGCTGGTACCTCGCGACGGAGTAGCCAAATGAGCGCGACTTCCGGTAGAATTAATCCACCGGGACATCTTCAAGGTCCATATTCAACAAGTAACTTGGTGGTACAAACGCAAAACATGTCACTCCAGGTAATTGATCATTTTTCTGGATTTATTTACACGAAGCCGTATCGATTAGTCGGTTAATCTATTTTCATTTTATACACTTTCAACGTTCAACAGGGAGTTCAAGGCGTACCTGGTGACTGGGCTCCGAGCGGGCACTGTCTGTCGCAACCGTCCAGCGATCGACGAATGTCCGAGCCAGCCAGAGGACATCAGGCTCAGCGAACATCACCGCCGGTTCCACCGAGACCGAGATCAGCTCAACTTCCGGAACTTCATCCTAATCAAGAAGTTCTCTTGGATGACATGGGCGAGGGGGAAATGGTGGAGAATAAGTTGGTCATTCCCGATGAAATGATGCAGTACCTGAATCAGGTACGTTCAATTAATATATCCTTTAATCGTACCATTCTGACGGTTCGGTTGGAATTGTAAAATTAAGAAAAAAAAAAAAATTGTATTAACTGTCTTAAACGTGAAATGTGGGAATTTCAGGTTCAAGCTGGTGGAAATCAGGTGAGCTATCGCGGCAGTCCTTTGCCAATATGCCAGTCGCCGATTTGCACGAATCCGTTGCATTATCAGCGACCGCAGCCACCGCCGTGCAACTATAACAATCAGCAAAGCCAGCAGCAGAGTTGCTATCCGCAACAACAACAAACGCAACAGCAGAATGCTCAACAGAATTGTCCCAATTATCAGAGCCCGTCACCCGCGTATTCGCAGTGTCCGAGTTCGCGCATGAGCCAAGCTTCGGGTTACTGTCCCCCGCAGAGTTACGGCCAGAGTCAATCTTGCGGCACTCAGATGCAACCGAGTCCAGTCGGCCAAGTCATGTCACCGGGATCTCACTACGCTCCGAGTCACGTGAGCAATCAACCGATGACTTCACCGGCGGCCGGTGCACTTCCACCTCAGCATGGACCTCCACAGAATATGCAACAAAATTCCGCTCAAATGAGCCGAAACTGCGTTCAACAGAATCATCAGACAATTGGTTACTATCCGATGTACGGCTGCCAAGCACAGATGAACACGAATTGTGGTCAAGTGCATGCGAATGGTCAAAATTGTGCCCCAGGAGTTCACACACCGGGTTCCGGTCAGTCTTGCACGCAAATGAGGAATTGTCAACAACTCAATTCGCACTGCGGACAACCTGGTAATCCGTCCATTAGAATGTCAGGACATCCGAGTTCTCAGTGCGGGCAATCAGGCTCGAGTCCTTGCATACAACCGGGCAATAGATCGATGGTTCCTAGCAACGATCCAAACTCCCAAGATGTAGAAAATGGTGGTAGAGGGACTATCGGCACATGCAGTGCGATGGGATCTCACTGTGCTCAGACCGGCGGCTCAAAAGTCGTTCCGAGTGGTGCGCAAGTGAATCAACAAGGTCACATTCAGCCTGGAGCTGTTCAATGTCCACAGATGGGTCCCAACTGCGTTCATCCCGGCGTCCTTTCGCCGCGACACGGTCACACGGGTTCAAACGACGCGTCTAAAGGAATGACAAATCTCTGTCCGATGCAGGACAACTGCAGGATTCCATCCTGCGGTCATTCCGGATGCCAGATACAGGGAAATCAAAATCAATACGGCTGCAATTGCCAGTGGAATTATTCGAACGAACAATGTTACAAAGGTCATGCGAGCGGAGAAATACAGTGCCGCGACATCAGCCAATCGCAACAAGGATCGCCTGCAAAACCACCTCAGGGTATGCGTCAGGATTCCTACAGGCGAACGCTCGAATACGTGCAACAATGCAGGAATTGGTCGGGAACCGCTCAGACGCACGAGACAAACGTCTCCAGTTCGACTCATCCTTTGTCGCTACCTCAACCGCTTCCAGCTAGCACGAACATGGTCGTCAATGACATGACGTCGTCTTTGAGCTCGTTACTCGAAGAGAATAGATATTTGCAAATGATTCAATAACGAGCTTGCGACATCGCGTTGTAAAATCATTTAGGAAACTCTAACGCGCCTCGCTAAGCGTGAATTAGTGCCTTTGCTGTAACGACAGTGCCTCGATAAATCGAATTTATTTTACATTTGGTCGAATTCAGCCATATAATATATCGAGAAGAGCGAATAATCAGATTCGAGACAATCGTGACTAAACAAAGTATATAACTATACTATTACGATAGTTTTTATATGAATTTTAGAAGAGGAACTTTTTTTTGAGCTCAGTGAAGAGTGTACGATGTACGCTGTGATACACAACAAGAAAAACAAATTACTGTTAACTTTAAGGTTTTATACAATTTTTCAATGAAATATTATTATATCGATGAACATGCGTTAACGATTAATTATTATAAATTTTGAACTGCTGCAAGATGGCCAATACTAGTTTTTTAAGGCATGTAGATAGAGGAGCGAATCGGTGGACCGAATGCATGAGACAGCGAGTCTGCTTGTAAGTAATAATGCATTTTCCGTGTTTATAAATATAAAATTCAAGTAGAGAGTTGGGCGGGCCATCTGCTCTGCCGCGAAAATACATTTCCGGTCGGACCGTTCAAAATAAACTTGTATGCGGGTCGCAATTTATACTCCAGATATCCTGTGGAAAATGCTCGGAGAGTTAGAGACTTAGAAGTACCTAGCTGTTTTTTTTT
>JABMBT010088228.1:0-10729 GCA_018906895.1 Odontocolon sp. PSUC_FEM 10030002
GGTGGGAGGGAGGGGGAGAGAGTTAACGCTATGCATGCTGCACTGTAAATTTTAACGGCAAATTCGTCCCGTGGAACGAAAGCCGAAAAGCGTGCACCAAACGCGATAAAGAATATATCGTGAGGTCGCTACCTAGTTTTGAAAGGGGGGAGGGGGAGGGGGAGGGGGGGCACCGACGATAGAGCGAGCACGCGTGTATCCAAATGCACTCTCCGCACGCAATTTCGTGTGCGGTGATCGCAGCCGAATGATCGGGCGATGAGGGACTAGGAGAGACGAAGAGAAGGAGAGAAAGAGGCGAAGAGTGAAAGAGGGGCCGAGGGCAAGCCTGTGCTGTTGCACCAGCGCTCCCTCATCCTCCTCCCCCCATCTAAAATTCGCAAACATTTGGCGGTCATTGACCCGATGTCGGGCCAAAAACCGCCAACAGAGCTGAACAACAAGCAACTATTCTCGCTGTTTCTTTCTCTGTTCCGCGCATTCGTTCGCTCGGTTTAACTCTACGTGTCTTTATGAAGGCGTGCACTAGAGACGATTGGTGTGCACACGGGGCACAACGATGATAAAAATACTCGAAAAATCCCTCGCTCTCAGTTACCGCTGCTATAACGTCGCTCTTTTCTCCCGCTGCTCTTATACCGACTGCAGACAGCGAGCAATTCGTCTCACACGCTTTCGCCCACCTGAAAGAAAAACTTTGACATTAAATCATGGAGAGTCAGTGACAAAACGAAAAGAAGAAAAAAAAAAGAGAAAAAGAGGATGACAGAGAAGTATAGAGACCCGGTCTAGCGGGGACAAAAGAGTCGAAACTTTTTTGTCATCTATCGTAGTGTGAGTTTCGAACGATAGATCAACGAGAGTCGAAGATCGTAGATCATAGAAAGTTGTCAAAGGATTGGTCGGATCTATGGAAAATAGTCGACGAACTTGAGAAGAGACGTAGGGAGATAAGCGAGTGAAACGTAGCTCAAGATAGCGTCATCGGTGCGATCGCCTAAACACATGTTGGTAGCTAAAACTGTATTTCACGCGTTAGTAGATGCACTCGGTTTGCAGCCAGCCAGTTTTCTTCAGTGTGTACTCGTCGAGCGCATACGCGTAACTAGGAACTCGATAGAGCAGCTGTCTGACTGCACCGAGAAACCTTCACTATTTTCACTGGCGTCCACCTAGCAATAGTCTTTTACTACTTGATGTCTGTTTCGTGAGCGGTTTCGTCTAGGCATCGACGTTTTACTCTGTAACTGCTCGACGGCTCTAAGTGAAATTTTAGTAATTTTAGCGTTTCTCGGTCATGAAAAATTATTGACTGATTCATAAAATAAGAAATGCGTATTGAAGCAAAAGAATTTTGGAGATACGTGACAGTGCAAGATCAAGTGATTCGATAACGATTAGCAAGGTCAAACTGACTACACGGTGAACGATTGATTCGATAAAAGACCATCGGGAATCGACTAATCTTGCACATCTGACCTTGCTTCGAGAGTGTTATAAAAATCCAAATATTCTCGAGAAAATCCAAACTTCAGTCGCAAATTTACTGACGTCGACAACGGAATTTCTGGCATCTCGAGCAAACGGTTGAGATACAACGTTTAACACATTTTAGATCCGCGTCGACTGACCGAGTTTTCTGAGAACGTCGTTTATCGCAGAAAGAAAAAAAACGAAACTATAATCGAGTCTCATGGATGACGATTCGCGAGAGCTTCGTATTTCCGTCTGTGGATAAAAATAATGGAAAAATAGGTCAGAAAGCGAGAGCAGAGTGCTATATTCTTAATTGCCGACCAGAGACGCGGATAACGTTCTTTCGGTCAGCTTTTCAGGGGAGAGTGGTGCAAAACGGGACACCGGGGTAAAATGGGCCATCTCCTTAAACATATATAACGAGGTAAAATCAAGAGGTTCGACGGTGCTTTTCGAAATCGTGACAGCCCCATCTATGCACCCGATCATGTCCCGCATTTTGGTTTTCCTCGCATCTACATTTTTTACGCAATGGTCCGTTTTGCCCCGGCGTCCCGTTTTGCCCCACTCTCCCCTATATACAAAGCTGAGAACTGTAAAATCTGTCGGCGATGGAGAGAATTCTATACAGCGAGACCCGAGTTTCGTTGCGTCATGGATGAAGATCAAGCGTCATTCCAGCTAGTCTGCACGATGCCGAATTCAATTCTTAGCTGTATGACAACGAAGGCTACGTCGATGCGAACTTCGCGTCGAGCACGTTTGGTTAGGATGGTGGTAAGCTCACGAATAATCACTTACGAGTGTCAGCGATGACAGTACGTGAACGAAACTCCTCCGATGCACACACATGCGAAACAAAGAGAACCAGCAGCAACGAAAGAACAGCATTCACATATGCCCGCCTGCATAAATATCCTGCATCTATACTTGTTTCGCGATAACTTGGCCTCGTTGCCCACCGGGCGATGTTGAACTAGGAGCACACGAAAAACGAGACGAGCCCATTACAAGTCGCCTAATCCATGTTATTCTTATTATGAATGAACTCTTTCATAGACGAGTGAGACTTTCAATCGAGTCGAGCGACGAGTCTGGTATAAAATCGACGAAAAAAATAAAGTACAGTCGGACCTCGATTTAAGGGAACTAAATTTTACTGAAAATACCCACTTTTCAGCTCTCCAATAATCGGGTCCTTAATATAATACCATATTATAGTATCGAATAATCATATGTTACCACTACGTAAAAATGATTTTTCGATACCCCCACAAGAAATCACGATTTTTCGTAAAATCGAATTCTCTTAAATCGAGGTGCAACCGAGGATCGACTGTAATTACAAAATAGAACATATTCAAACGTTCCGAACGTGGAAATAAACGCCGGAGCACCAATCCGATGTTGCCATTGGACGAGTAAATCGCATGTTTAAATTCACGTGGCTTTTGACCCGGTGTTACTGAATCCCCCCCTGACCCATTCTCGTCGACAGACATGGCCCTTTCTTCGATTCCTTCCACATCTTCTTTCGCGAGACAAGCTCCTTGACCCCTTTGCCAACCCTTCGAGCGCGCTCAACGGTATTTCGAACACGTGGCACGTCTATCGAAGAATTCGGAAGCGATTCTGCAAGCTCGGTGTAGTCATCGAGTTTTAACAGAAAGCTAAATTCCTTGCGTGACCACAGATCCTACGAATTATGTTCTACAGCTGTGGTCAATATATTGACCACATTGCGTATGATGAAAACTATTATAATAGTTTTGCACACGGAGAAAAAGTTTTAAGAAAAATTACCCTGCTATTTAGTAATCGAGGTACAAAACTCCACTTTTGAAATAAATCCAAAAAAGTAATGAAAATTTTACTATGCTCTCAAACTGAATTTACTCGAAGTGAAGAAAATTTATTTGAAGTCAAGTGTGGGAGACTTTTTGACCTGGTATACCCTAGACCGGGATAGTCGAGAACAGACGCCTAATGTTATTGAGCACTGCATCGTATTCAAGCATAGGGCTGCTGATGTCACCAAGTTATAAACATTGGCTTGGACTTGGACAAAGATCGAATTGGGACCCTCGGTTCTAACCAGGGATAAAGAGGACACTTGGTCGTGAACCGTCGAAGCGAGTCGTTCACCAGCGACTTGAATATCTTAACATTATATCGAGACTTAACGTTCCAAAACGTGTATTGTTACATCTAAAATATGTTGACTTTACTTAATGAAAAAATGTCGTAAAGAATATGAATAATAGATCATTAGCTAAAATATTATTAATACGCGAGTAAATTTTATTTGACGGCACAGTAAAATTTCATTATGACGTTTTGGAATTATTTCGAAATGCAAGTCTTGCACCTCGATTATTAATAATCCAACTCTAAAATAGAAGTGCACAGCATCCAATATGAAAAATCAATGACACACGATACCAGAATTATTTTTGGAAAGGTAGTAAAAAAAATTCGATCGAAAACAAAGACTAAAGTATCACACTGATAACTGTGAGCGAAAAGTTTATTTTGCGTGTTGCACACACAAGTATGTTTAATCTCAGGCTCGAACAGTCGCAATCGACAAGGCTGCGTCTGATTCGACAGATTTCGATCGATGCGATCGACTGCTCGCCAGCAATCATCAAGGTCAGCAATTTCTTTCCTCTCGCTCTTTCTTTTCGGTTAATTTTGTATTATTTCTTTTTTTCATTCGTATATCGCACAACGGTCGCGGTCTGTTGTGAGGAGCAGCGGTTGTATAAAAGCGAGCACAGAATGGAATTTGATCAATGGTGCGAGGCAGTGAAATTATTCTACTAACGACGAGCGAAGCGCCCGCGCTCCCGTCTAAATACATATTCACCGGGCGGAATCTAATTTCAGAGATAACGCGAGCGACGCGTAATCTAGTTACTAAGCGTCTAATCTAATCAGCGATTCGAATTATATATATTTTTTTTATTTTCTTAAGCAGCTAAGAAACTGTACAACGGTATGGAGATACAATTTTTTTTTCTTAAATTCTCTCGCTCCGGGTCACATTCTTCCTTCCTTCTCTATTTCAGCGTCCGGCTAATTGGACCTATGACCTATTTGACAACTCTTAACGAGGTCGACATTCATTAAATTTAATTAGAGCCTATTTTCGAATCGTATTTTATGATTTAGCGTACTGACCCACCGATGTCTATTTTGTCTCCGTACAAAACGTACATCGAAGCAGAAAGAGAGAAGATTTTCATCAAGTTTGACTATCCATCTCCGTTGTGGATAGCGGTAATTATAGCGTGTATAGCGTAAATTTTAAGAAGAATCGTGAGAGTTTACGAAAAGATGATTTATTAACTGCTACAGACCTGGCAGTGTCGATTAGCGCGACTAGTTTTCACTTGCCTGCTGACTAAAGAGCTACCATCTACACCTACATAGCGACGCGATTAATCGAGCTCGTACAAACACCTCTTCGTACTCTTTCGCCTAATACGAACATCGTCTCAATTCTCGACGTCATTAACCAGAGCAGCCGTAAAGCTTGATCATCGATTTGAAGTAATTAAATGAACGAAAAAACATGAACTAAAACATATTCGTGTAAAATTGTATGTGCTTTGCAATTTGGACTGCATCGGAGCGTGTGCAAAATTTCTTTCGTATGTATGGGCCACACTTGGGACGACAAAACTTATGTAAAAGGTGATAAAGTCAATAGCAAAACGTCTGACAATACGACGGAATCCAGACGGACCTGTATATAGCGAATCTGTACTATATACCAAATAGCAGTCATGTCAGTAAAAATTTCGTACGGATACCTTCTGTTGGTTCATTTTTTTAGTTAAAAAAAAAGAATACGTAGGATATAATAGTAATAATGGTCAGGCAATTACCGAGCAAGACTCTGTCCGTCTACCAGATTTGGTCCTCGAGGCTGACCACTCTTCTACACCAAACTCACGTTCAAGGATTCGCTTTGCATACGATTCAGCCTGATGCTGCCAAAGGCTGTGTCTTGTGCCGTCCTAACTTCTCCTTCTTTCTTTCTTTCGTCCGTTCTTCGTCCCTCTCAGTCATCCGGGACTTCTCGCGGACTATCGCGATAGCTTCGTCTCGGTTTTCGAGAACCAACTCGACGCACTCGCGTAATGGCCGACCCATCGGTACTATTTTTATTTTTTCGCTCTCGCGCATAAATTCCCCTGGCACAAATCTCTATTTATATACACACCTACGGCGTTTCGAGTGTGTGTATCTGTGCACGTATAAGTTTCTAACTGCATGCAGCGAAAGATTCGTACATGCGGTAGCTAACGGTTCGCTCTATATAGGTTGCATCCGGGATAATTGCTCGAGTTGTTCCTACTTTCGTCTTCTGCTCCATCGCGAGTTCTACACTCGCAGTTGTAGCGGAACAATCGGTCAGCAAATTTGTTATAATTTGTTTGCACACATACAGCACGCTCTCTGCATTGTCTGTACCCAAATTCTACGAATACGAAACAAAAAAATGAATCTGTAACTCCAATTCAAAATGTTTAAGTTTTTGTACAGAAATTCATCGAGCAGCGAGTAGAACGATGGTCATTGTACGTTACTTGGAACAGTGTCTTATTTGTTCTGTTCCACACTTTATTCAGTGAGCCTTTGTAAACCAAAAAGAAAATGAGCGTATAATTGAATTTTGTCGGTTTTGCCGATTCCACATATTTTCTAGCTACGACATCAAAGTGTCTGAAAGTATATACGATATAGTACGATGACGTGGAACGAGTATTCCTCGCACTGCGTCGGAATAAGAAATATGAGAATGGAAGGTCAGGAGGAGATCCTATACAGCAGTGACCAAAAGTCTGTAAACGAATTTTACATAGTTGTATCTCTTTCGTTAGTTCGTCTAGCGACAAAGGATCAGCGTCTCGTTTTGGAGGATTACGTCATTTCCCAAGCAATCCAAACGAGCAAAGCAGCGCGTAGGATAGTCACGCGGGTCGGGAAGTGTCTGTTGGTTATATTATCCTCGTCTAGCGTTCGTCTAGCCACCGCGCTCGCGGCACTACTGGCATACACAGAGAGCGGTCCGCCGTTCTCTATAGACGACGGTACAGTATAGAGTAAAACGTACGATGCGCTGCTTGGAATCGCGCTATACTCTCCGCGCACGCCATGCTCTTGGACGTACCTATATACATATATATATATACATCCCATACTGTTCGCATCTGTTGACGCACCGTCTGTGAGTACCACAGCAACACGTTCAAAGACGGAATACGGTATCGGATTCTCTTTACGCACTCCTGATCGATATAAATAATATTCGCATCTATCAACGTATACGAGACACGATATATCAGAAAACGAGTGAATTACACATACGACAGTTTATCCGAACCTCATACGCACACCGCAAAGGATCATGTTTACGGGGGCTACTGATGCTGGTGCTGCTTTTACCGCTGGTACTTCTGCGGCTGCTGCACACGTGAAACCTCGTGGCATACTTGTCTATATGTATGAGTATAGCTATATATATATATATACGTATATATACTACGGTACATTTCGTCGAGAATACTCGACTATGGGGAAGAGAATGAGGAACGAACGACGAACGAACGAACGAGCGAGTGAGTCAGCGAATGTGGGAATGTGTGCACGATCGCATTCGCTTTGCGAATACGGCACGAAGGCCACACCACCGGTCGCTCAGCTGCGCCAAACTGCTGCTGCTGCTTGCCCCGTTGCTCTTGGTGCTCTTCCTCTCTACTTGCCTGTAGCATAACTGTCGCTTGCTCTCTCGTTCGTTCGCGTGTACGAGAGCCCCGGAGACACACGTACCTTGATCGTCGAACGCAAAGTGAAGTGTCGCTTTCCTGCGGCGTGTCCTTGTATGCCCGGCTCTGTGCCTTGGCCCGGCTAGTCGTCAAACACGTGAATGGCGTGGTTCTCGATGATTACGGTGAGGATGTTGATGATGATTACGATGATGACGTTGACAATGACGAGAAGATGAAATTATGTGTGTGTGTGCTTTTTTTTTTTTAATTATCAACTTTTTAGTGCTATTTATTTTCCAAAGTTGGCTTGTTCCGCTTGTTCTTTTTTATGTTGCTCTCTGATTACGTCGATCCGTCTGTTATCTCCTCCTCCGGCACCTCCACCGCCTCCGCCGGCTGGAACTCCTCCGCACGTCCTCGTCTTCGTCCTCGCCGACTCTCTTTCTCTCTGTCTCTCTTTCACTCTCTCTCTGTCTCTCTAACTAGGCCTCAGAATCGTTCGTAACAATGTCGCGCTGCTGTCTCGAGCTACTCGAGCCCAGCTCTGCGTCCATGGCAATGAAAAGAAATGTTTCACGCTTACTACACGCACAGATGTATAATCCAACGTCAGCGACGACGACACAACGTCGACGTCGACGGATCTAGCGTAAGCGAAGGGGAAATGCAGAGATAGGGAGAGGAGAGCTCGTCCGTCTGATCGCGTCCGGATAGCTCGACTATGTTACCACTTCTCTTCTTCTTCTTCTTCTTCTTCTTCTTCTTCTCTTTCGCACTTTTCGTGCTCTCTTTATCTGTTATTCGTAAACCCGTAACGGTAGAAATTCGTCCTTGCTCGTCCCTTACTTTGTATCTGTGTAACGTTGCTCTTCGAATTTATCGTATTCTTACTCTTATTATTACAAATATTATTATTATCGTATTTATTTTTCACGTTCTATTTTTACGTTCTTTTCTTCTTTTCCTCTTACATCAGTCTGTCACAGATTTATTTATCACCCTACACCGATCACCGATGAAGCAACTATAATTACTGTCAAGTCGCCAGTGTCGCGACGCTTCGTCCGTTCTCGCTGCTGCTGATGTCTTTATTTTCTTTATCTCTCCGGCTCTTCCTCTCGTCGTTTCAGCGCGATAACTCGTGTACTCCGGTCCAGGTTCTGTTCCTTCTCTCGACGTCTTGTCTAGCTCGTTCGCTGCTCTGTCTCTCGATCTCTCCGTACAGAGCTCGCGGAATTGATATATTTCTCTCGTGTTTCCTTCCTGGTGATAGTGACGGTAGTGTCGGTAGTGTCGGTGGTGGTGGTGACGATGGTGTTCGTGGTGCGTGCGCGAGGGAGATTCCCGATCCAGCGCGGCGGCGATCACCTCGTGGCAGACTCGAATCTCCGGTCTCCGTGTGTACTCCACGCTCTCACCACCTGATGCGTGCGTCTCCTCAGAGTACGTATTTCGATAAACAAATCACGACACTTTGTCATCAACGATAAACCGAACGATCGATGAAAAAAAAGAAATGACAAACAAAAAAAAAAAAAAAACGTAAATTAATCCTGACGTTTGGACGAACGCGTTGTAATAGTCGCGATGATGTATGTTTCGAGATCGATAGTTATCGTCGCTCGATATATTATTTATCGAGTTTCCGTTGGGTGGTTGAAAATGGATAAAATATATTGAAAATATGCGAAGGGGGTTGATAGCGCGCGTAAAATAAGGGAGGCAGGCCTCTATCTCGTTTGGCGCGCGGTGCGAGAAGAGATGACACCGGAGCGGCCTTTGGACACCGGGGGACTACCTAGTCGTAGAGTGATTGGGAACGCGACTGGCCAAAGCACTTGATTCGCGCGCGGTTCGGTTTGCTGCGCCTCTCCCATGCACTTTTTTTTCGGGGCCACGTTGTGTTGGTGCGTGTACCGTGTCGGCTCGTTCGCCCCGCGTCTCCTTTTTCCCCCCGTGTCCGCGTCCCAACCCCGCGTGTATAACTCGGTCTGTGCGAGCGAGAGACTAAGCTAGCCGAGCTAGCGTGCGCGCCCGAAACTCGGCGCCGTTCCTCGTGAGGATCGTGTGCGAGTGAGCGCGAGCGCGCTATAGGAGAGCTCTTGTGCGCGACGGACGCTCGAGGTATAGTTACCGAAATGTTAACCTCGTGGAACCACTTTTTATTGAGTGTCGCAAAATTCATAGGAAGCATCGCGAGCGTGCAACGAGGAAAGAGTGATAGCGAAACAGAGAAGCGACGATGAGCGATATCCCAAGAGAAAGAGAGAGAGAGTGAGAGAGAGTCGGATAGAAGCGAAGAAAGAACGTTGCCGTCGAACCGCGCGAGAAAGAGAGAGGGTAGAAAATAAGCGCGCCGGTAGGGGCGGGAGGATACAGTCGAGGGGTTTAAGGGGCGAAAATCTCCCCACCGCGGTACGGGACGAGCCGCTGCCACCACCGTCGTATCATCGCGGCGGCGACGGCGGCACACAGCCGGCGGAAACTCGGCATAGGGAGCCTCGAACCGCGAGGACCCCTCTGTCCTTGCGCTTTGCCGGTCCACACGCCGATTCTTTGCCCCACCACGACTACGTACCATCAGCTTCCTCGTGCGCGCGGGCCTCCCCAAACCCCTTCCCGTACGTCCTCTTCTGGCCCCTCTTTTACACCGACGGACGGACACCCGCGCCGCGCGACTCACCCCGCCGCGGCCTACGACTCCTTCCACATCGCTGCTGCTCTCTCGCGGATCCCCTACCCCGACCCTCCGCCGGTCACCCTCTCGCGCTTCGCAACGCGACCCCTATCCCCCCTCGTTCGTCTGCCAAAAACCAACCGCTGGCCCCCTCCCCTCGCGGTCCCGAGCGTACAGACGGTTGGGACCCCCCTCCACTTCGCGAATCCGACCCCGGCATTTAGCCCGTGCATAGCCAAACTTATGTACAGTTAGCTCCGCATCGAATAGTCCCGAGGATTTTTCGCCTCTCTCGTCAGCTTCGTGCAACATATACAACCAAACGCCCCCCTCCCCCCATTTCCCCTCATCGGCCCCCTGGTCGCTTGTCCCAGCTCCGAGCGCAATGGACTCAACTTTGGTTGCTTCCACGGCTCCCGAATCTTCTCTTGCACGCCTGCGAGAGAGAATATTTCGACGGATGCCTCTCTGCGCGCCTTCCTTCCTCTCCTCGGAAACCTGTAGAGCCTCGAATTGCACGCGCCACGTTTTTCAGCATCGGGACATGGATGCATTTTTTCAAAATATTTACGATAGATGGTACCTTGAATTTTTAACGATTGACACGTTATAAATAGTAAGATTAAAATGAACAATTAGCGAAGATGTTTTTCATTTGAATTTTTTTGCATCGACGATTGGGAGTTCGATGGGTAGGTCGACTTTGTATCTGCGGTATTACGCGCGCAGATGGAATGAATCGACACATGACGGAACAGCGGATGACTCATGGGACATTTCTACTTATATATACATA
>JABMBT010088339.1:0-10729 GCA_018906895.1 Odontocolon sp. PSUC_FEM 10030002
TCACCCACGTTACTTTTAATTATATACTTCAATAATTTATTCGTCAAATAAATGAATTTAATAACAAAAATAATAGTAATAAACTCTACATGTATTTTTCATAAAACTATAGTTAATAATTATAAGTAAATAACGAAATGAGTAAAAAAACGTTTATATTAATCTCTGAATTGACCGAATAGAATGGAATAGAAAATTCTTTCCATCAATATAATGTCAAGATGATGGAGAACTCCTAAAAAGTAATGTGAAATATTTGAAGTATATAAGGAACAACAATAATGTTGTACCGTTATTTTTATTGTATAATTTTTGAGTATAGATTAAATGTGATATTATATTTTACCAATGTTCGTAAAGCGTTGTGCTGGTTTTGCGAGCTGTATCTAGTTACCTCTTCACTGTCTAAAGCTCTCTCAACGCTTTACGTTCATCCACTCGAGAGCTTTTTTATTTTATTTTTTTATATATCCTTTCGCCACTATCTCGCTGTCCTTTTCTCACTTCCGGTTGTTTCTCTCCGATTCTCTGACGCCGCCCTTGTTTTATCGATACTCCACTACTGCTCTCCTACTCCGTTCTATTGAGACTCTATTTTTTTTTGTTTTTCCTCTATCTCGGTTTCCCATATCACCGATATCGAGAGCCTTGAACGGTTCAAGAGACTGCCGCAAGCGGAGAATAAGTGCAAAAGCCTCGAGCTACGTTAAGCCAACAAGGCTCAGGCTATGTGGAAAAAAGAAGACAATGATAAAAAAAATCAGCGAATATTACATTTTTGTGGCATTTATATATGGACCATATTATTTTCATGTATAATAATGCAATAAGGCTAACATTTCTACCAGAATTTGCATAATTATTGCACAAACTCGTTATAACACTTTACCGTTTTTAACTCAAATGAATAATTGCTACAACGAAATTTCGTTTTGTATCTTTTGCTTAGTTTTATAATAATAATAAGAATAATATACGTAAGTACCAAAAAATGGTACCTCTTATTTCTGAAGGATCGACATATATTTCTTTAGATTTTCCCATTTCTTTGAATGGGAGAGCTCGATTCTCTTCGTCTCGATGATGATTTTGTAATGTATCGACATTTTGTATCCTGACGTCAAGTTTGACGATGTAAATGGTAATAACGCATGTATGAAATCTCCGGTTTGTAATGTATGGGATATGAGAACGAAAGGTGGAAAAAGCTTTGGTATTGGTACGTGTTGTGAACGATCGTTCGGGATGCCATACGTATAGTACGACGAAAAAATCCGCTGTTTCTACTGCGGCTGGAGCTTTAACAACGTCTCTGGTTCGTGGATACGTGGAATTGTATGTAATACCACTCACGACAGTGTTCAACTCTGTAAAACCAGAGTACAGAATGCTGGTTTGTAGCGTTATATACAAGTTTGTGTACCTAGAACAACGAGGTACATCGCGATCCTGTAACGCGATAGGCCCTCAGATATTTTTACGTTCGATCGGGGAGAATCCCTGGCTCGTGGAAAGTGCCAAAGACGCAAGCCTCGTATTTCTCCTGTTATTTTATGGCTGGCCTCGGCTGTTTTTCAATTACCTCGATCCAGAAAAAGGTGTGCGCAACGCGAGAGCTACATCGGTGAGTTCTGTAGTAACGCGTTACACAATACCTGGCAGGCACAGCTATATAGTAGACTCTAGTCGAGAAATTGTACAACGTGGATTTTCTCTAAAGTATCGAGTTCTCTTCTTTACTTCGGTCCTCCTGATGTGGCTTACTAGTATCGCTATATATGTATAGTTAAACTACCGCTGTACGTTCTGTTTAGGACTGTGTTTTTTTATCCTTTTTTTTTGCATAGTTGTTTTTTGTTTGACGGATTGTGTAACTTTGGTCGCTGACTCAACTTTTTTTCAAAAATTTATCAATTAAATTGGAAATTAATTAATCAATTAATTAATCCGTTGTATTGGTTACAATTTACGAATGCTACGAGAATTTTTTGTTATGGTAATTTTTCTATCGTCCACAATGGATCACTGTTTATAAAATTCCAACAAATATTTCAATCTGATGGCTTTAAAAAATATTTTTTCCTTCGAATGAAATGAACACCTGGCAAATTGAAATTCATTTTCCAAAGACAGGTGTAACACGTTGTAAATATTTTGATATACGATATTCCTTGCTTTTTACCCTACATGAAGTTCCGAATAAATAGCTCAGCATTTAAGAATAGACAGAGATATAACGCCTGTATCGCATTGCTAGAATTTCCGCAAAATAGCAAAGCACAGGTGAGAAATTGGAAGAGCAAGTGCTAAGCTTAATCTTTGTAATTCTGTGGCGGATAGAAAACTTCTCGAGTTTTCACAGGCGTCGGGTTGATGGAGCTCATTTTTTTTTGCTGATGTTTCAACCGTTTCATTCATCACGATTTTTTTCCGTATACATAGTTATTTTTATAACCGAGGCTAATATTTAAGCAGGGAGAAGAACTCGGGGCGGTAACTCCTTTGTAACTTTTTTGCGGCTTTGATGGAACGTTAAGGCCTTATTCGATCGGAAATTTTTCGCAGATTACAAACAGAGATTTTTCTGAAATCCAAACGGATGATTGAACAACGTCGAAAAATGTGAATTTTTTCACGTTTTTTCAATTCTTCTGAATCATCCTTTCAGATTCTCGGGAAAATCACTATGATATTCGTGATTAGCAAACAATTTCCAATGAAATAAGACCTTAACATTCCATTAAAGCTGCAAAAAAAAAGTGGCAAAGAAAGTGGAATTTAAAAAATAGCGCTGCAGCGTTACCTGAAGCAAAGACGCGTTCGGAAGCGTGAGTGTCTGAACCCTAATACATATATTAAGTTGTATGATGCTGGTCCAATTTTGCATCCGATGCTGGAATCAATATTTTGAATATTTGCATCAATAAGAGAAAAAAATGTAAAATTTGCTGTTGACCATATTATTATTAGATATTTACATTTAACGTTCCTCACTCTTCCCTTTTCTCCACCCACAATACAATGAACCGCAACAGGTGTCACTTTGCGAATAGCAAAACTAGGCCGTCCATTCTATTTTTATTATCTTCGATCACACACTGCTGATGCTCAGGTCGAGTTTAATTACCGGTGTCGAACAGACTCAACGTTGGTGCTCTGAAAACTTGAACTTTATAATGCACACGCTCCATAATTTTTGTACTGCTAACATTTCGATACTTTCTGACCAAGAACATTCCACGAACTGTGCGTGTTTGTTGTGCAGGATAAAAGCACCATTTCCAACCAATTTATTAGTGACAACGCGATGATGCTCCGAATATTATCAAAATTCCGTAAATATTTAATGGATGTAATGATAGCGGTTTCATGCACAGAAATATTTCTATCTCATGCATGTGTAATATATTTTGTTTGCAATTATTAATTAACAATTTACTTCTTTTTTCTTTTATTCGTATTTAAATTGATGTATATTTTACACATACAGGAAAATTAATTTCTTCTTGTAAAAATTGTTACGTCATATTTTCAGACATATATCAAATCATAACAAATATCGTCAACAATCGGTTCATATGAATCATAGATGGGTTGATGAATCTTATCATAGATGTAGATACATCTGTAACGATAGTCCAGGTCACAATGATATTCTTCCCCAGAGATAAATATGAGCTTTTCCCTCACGTTGAAGCAACTGAGCGAACCATTACCAGTTTTAATCTGCTCAGCTGATCGGAGGATTTTTTCTTTTCTTTCTTCCTTCTGACATGACTATGGAAAGAATGGCTGTAGGTGGATTCCTTCGACTAATAGGCGAAAATATTTTTTCACTTTTGCATCGTCGAACCCTCGTCTTCGACCTCACTCTTAGCCTTGCTCCCCTCGTTGCTCCTGGTTACCAGGCATGCGCATTTACGTGTGAAGATAAATTGGAATTGTACCCAAATCCAATCCTCGAAGTCGTATAGATCGAGTACATCTTTCGCATGACAAACAAAGAACAGTATTGATGCCTTATCTATTATAATCCATTTACTCGATAACATTCCCATTCATATCCCAAAATGATGAAAAATAAATTGTGTAAAAAACGGTCCAGGCTGTTTTACTACATCGTATATAGTAACAGTAATAACTTCTAGCGGAAGTGAAGTTGGTACTTTTTTGGAATCAAAGGCCGCGAGAGAGTAGATTATGTTCACAGAGTGTTGCCTCGAGACGCACATATTATTTTGAAACCGTGGGCACATCCATTCGAGCGAGCAGGGAAGTAGGAAACGTCGTCGTAGAGGAGAATATACGTTCAGGATCCCTTGAGCGGGTTTAACGAGGGACGGACACACGCCAATCCGTTTATTCAAATCGCATGGACATTCATAACGGCGGGAGGGCAAGAGAGATGAGGAAGGACCGAGATGAACGGAGGCTGCGAATAGGAACACGGTTGTTGGGCCAGTAGCAACGCATGCTTCTACTGGTAACCTCTTAATGGAGATTTATGTTTGCACTCGGGGTATAGTAGGCCACTTGGCCGAGCGACCAGTTGGATCGTAACATCCTTCACACGTTCAACTCCTGTGCCTTCACTAGAAAAACAGGCTCCACGCCAAAATTGTTGCTTCAACACAGCAGTTTTGCTTTATAGTTTATTGCGTTTGAGATATAGGGCAGTTTTCGTTTCCACCCTCTCCCCTGCCCGCCTTATTTTCATCTCGATCCTTCCCTGGAGCCATTCGAGGCACGGAAAACTCCAGTGTTAGTCCCTGACATCGCTTGGCAACCATCTCTTTAAGCAGTCTGGGGTATTTACAAACCGCTAAGTGTACCGAGGGCGTGCAAACACACGATCCAACTGAAGAGAGAAGAGGAGAGAGAGTGTACACGAGGACACGGAATAAATATTGCAAACTAAACATGTATGCAGGACAAAGAAGTGATATGGAGGAAATCGTACCGAGCAATATTGCGGATTGGACGGTACAATAAATTTCCAAATTTCAGTTAATTTAGGTTCTTGAAATCATTAAAATTGTTTCATCCGAAGAAATTTAATCGGAGCACATTTTGAAACGAACATATGTTGAAGTTACACAATATGTAATGTAGATCTCTAATCCTTATAAGAAGATTAGGCATCGTATGTTGGAAGTAAAAAGTCAAACCTTCTTAGTTTCCTTCATTTCGTTTTTCTACGTATTCTCACAACTTTTTTCAGTTTCTCCGATTTGCAGTACCGATACGTCATGATCGCTCAGCAAGCTGGCATTAGCATTGGTCTTTACCGCTCGAGTTGTTCTGGCCTACTGTAGCAGTGCCTAGTTGTAGCGTGGCACATAGTTACTCCCCGAGGGCTCAAAGTCGGTACAGAGAGAAAGCGAGGGCTTGGAGAAGAGGCCTGATTTGTAAGCGCATAAGAGAGAAAGAGCTGTGAGGGAAAACCTTTTATAATTAGGCCCAGGGGCGACGCGTTGCTCCTCTAATTACCTGTCCAACTATCCCAGGCGAATGAGTAAGTGGCCTGCTGCTCTGCCTCCTCACTCACCTTGTGTCTAGTCTCTAGCTGACTCCTTTTCCTCCCATCAACTCTGCCTCTTCACCCCCTCGTTGTTCTCCAGGCTTATTCAGTTATATACAGAACAGCCAACCAGCATCGTCGTCTCCGCAACCCTTTTAGAAACGAGGGAAGAAGCAAGAGACTACCAAGGCAGGGATATCAAGAGCATGGCTCGGGGGGTCGGCTGAGAACCAACACCGACCCTACGAGTTGAATACATGGGCAAGAGAGTGAGTGTAGTCCCTTGTCGATGGGAAACACTCATTCTCTCATTTTTCAACGTGCTGGCCTACTCTGTCCTGGCCTGGTCTCCAGTCAGCTTTAAATCGACCTCATCGAGCTTCCAACAACCGTGTCCGATACTTTCGAAAAGTGGAGCTCGTACTAGACGCCGTGCCACGTCGATTCGGATCTCCTGAAATTGCTCTCAGCTAAGAAGCATTACCTCCCGTAGCGTTAAAGAAGAGCAGCAGCTGGTCGAAGCTTCGTGCAACTAACGCCTGCCACCCCTCTTTCTGCCTGTCACTCTTTTAAATCTTTCAGATGCTGGTACCGAGACTGGTTGAAGGATACTTTAAGATCGAAGTACAGAGTGGTATTAACAAGTACGGCCAAGTTCTCGAAGTTACAAGATGTTCTCCATTTACAAATATGAAGGTCGACTTTGGTTTTCCTTTAAAACCAGTTAACCTGTAACTCGTATATTTACAAATTTCGGTAAAGTCTGGTGACGGTGTTTATCATGTATCGAACTCTCCGTAGAGAAGGACTCTGAATCGGGCTTCATCAACCCCTACCCATTATACCTAAGTACTTTCTGTAGTCCCACTTCTAACTTGAGATAATTCGCGACCGGTACTCGGAGATGGTTCGAATATGTCCCATGCCTTATGCTACCGTCATTGTAGAAGTAGGTAGAGTGGATCTAAGTACCTCACAAACTCATGCTCATTTTCCGTTGCATCAAGAGGCTTCGTGACTCTCCGAGATGTAGCTGTTGACGAAGTAAATCGATATACCCCTACTGCACCGCTATTGACGACGACGTTGGCCAACTTGAAAACCGTACGGTGAGTGTTTATCCATCGAAGCCCTAAGCTCTTGTGATTAAAGCGCTGCCGCTTTTGCTGCTGAGGCTTGGCTCTTCTACTGTTGGCTGTTCAATATATCGACACCCCTCTCTGTATAGTCTAGCACATCCGCTCTTCTTTTCTTACACATAATACATAGTAATAGACTAAAGATGGGTGACCCAATATTTCTCAGCACATCTCTCAAGGAGATTCGAAGCCTTGCTCTAGTACGTCGGTGTACTTCCGGTTTCCAAGGTCATCATTTGCTAGACGGAAGCTATGCATCTTGATGGCATCTCTGGTTGATGACCAAGACGCTTAACCTCGATTGACTGAATAATCTCTCTACTTTATTTTTTATATACTTATATAGATACATATTTGTTATCTTCGCCAGAGTTATCTAATTTATTAGAACATGTTGACGCTGCCATTTGCAGTACCGGCAGGATTCATTCCGGACATAAGTCCGGACCGATTTCAACTAGATTTTGAACCGTCACGCTATTGGTCGCACTACTAATATCGACCCACAAAGTTTCAGAATCACGACCACCACAATTGCGTCCTAACACTAACTGAATAAAGGTCGAACGACAAATTATATATCGAGGAAGCCTAAAATCACTTTAAGGATCATTTTTATGACTGTTGCAAAAACAAGACACAGTGCACTCCTCACCAGTATTGCCTTTCCTTAAAACTTCGAGACCACTAAGACCAAATGGAAAACGCACTTAGATGGAACATTATCGTGTGCGACCTTGGTGGCTTACAGGTATGTAAAGTAAGGTTGACCCGATTGACCTTCATAGAAGCGTAGTGCCCTGGCATGTGTACTTCGTTCCCAAGCCTGAAACCAAAAGAGACCACCGTCACCACGAGGTCACTAGGAACACAGCAATATTGGTACTTCGTCGGAGATTCAATTCGGGATGTACGGCCGACGGAGCAACTTAACGAAAATATGGTTGCCGCAGTATCAACATTGAAGCTTGCTCTGGCCTCGTGGCTCACTTCGCATACTCCCTTCTGTGTCGCCATATGGCACTTGCTCTAACACATAGTAGCATGGTACATACACGCGCCGATAGTCAAGGGCGAATAGAGTAGAGCAGAGAGAATGATAGAGAGTGACTCGAGTGGAGATGAAGGCCGGTTCAATCGCGCATGCAATCGCTACCACCAACCACTATATTGCCACGATTACCATGCTCTGTCCTTGGTGCCTCGATACTCAGAACTGGGCGGAAGGACACTTTCAGTGGCCACTGTTCTTGCAATTTGCTGATATTCTCTCTCCTCTATGTACCTTAGTGCTAAAACATTATTAAAAAGGGCCTCGAAACTGACCAACAGGTCGTATGACTTCAAGAACGAAAAGTCAACTCCTTATCAGTGTAATTCATCAGTGGTGGTCGTATCAATTTTTTTTAAATTTCATCAGTGATTTAATGAAAGTTGTCACTTTTTTAGATTAAAAAAAAGAAGATCTGTAATACTGTTTGGTAGACATGGCGTGCATTGCACTAGGCAGGAGTACCAGGATAGTCAGGAAAAGCTCGAAAGCTTGGCAAGCTAGCGTGGCGACGGAATGTGGAGCAGTGTGTCAAAGCGACACCCTTCTGAACAGCTTCAGTCATCTCTCTCACTCGGTCTTCGTTCGTTCTCCGTCCTTGCGCGTTGCCTTCCTGCTCAGCATCCCCTTTTCGCGACGGGCGCCTGGTTCGTGCCGTGTACCAGAACCCGGTATACACTATTGGCCTACCAACACCGCCAACACCATTACCAACCACACGGACATTCACTATCCCTCATTTTTCTTATTCCTTCTCTTTTCCGCATTTTCTCTCTCGTCCTTTCTTCTACCCCTGAAACAGCACTTCAGCATAGCCCTGCATACTCTCTACTCTTTCAATCCCCATTTCAATCTTCCTTTCCCTCTTCCTCTTTCTCTATCCTCTTCTCTTTTTTTTTCTTTTCGTTGGTTCACGCCGTACCTATATAACACTGTGCCATGTATTTCGTTTTCCTCCTTCACACTCTCACTCCACACCTTCACTTTTTCTATTTCCCTTCAACCTACCCACGAATCAGCAAAACCGTGTAAGGACATTCGATGTAGTCATTGTCCACGTTACAGTGATAATCAAGTCCCACAGTGAATAGCCTATAGAAGGCATTTGTTGAAAAGAGGTGAATGTATGCCGATAAACAGTGTTTGGCCATGACTGCAAAGAGCCAATCGCTGGATGATTTACTCTATAACGGAATCTCCGAGTCGAGACACTACTGGTGGATGTTCCACAGCCTCCGACGACCCTACCCTACCTTACACCCCCGGCACTTTTTCTTTCTCTCTCATCAAGCCACCCTCTGTTGTATCCACTGTCTGGTTCTCTCTCAACCCGTGGCTATAGTGTGGCACACAGTGTACAATACAGTAGAGAAAAGCCAGGAGGCAGCAGGCAACACCATCCGGGCACGAGGGACGAACGCGTCGTAGACCCGACGGCTCACTTTCTCACTTTGCTAGCGTTGTGCCGGGCTTTGCTATCTCGGTAGCCTCAGTGGCAGAACAGTGTCGTAGTGGTGGGGTCGTATAACCCAAGCATTGATTTTGCACCCTACTCTTTCGTTCTATAACCCAGCCTAGTGCACGAGTCTCACTGGTGCTAGCTGCTTGGCACTGAGTAAACTGAAAGAGACTTGTGGTCCATCGGTTGGACGTCTTGGGACCTGAGTCTATCCTCTTCTCCTTTTTTCTCAATATATTGTATTCCTTCATTCGTTCGTCATTGCTGTCGCAATTGTTAAATCGGATGAAATAATTAATCTATTTATAATAAAGAATAGAAAGGTTGTTACAGAATTTTGTGAAAATGACATGGTACAATTTTTGTGATTACCAAAAATATGAAATAAATAATTATGAACAATGTTCGACAACGTTCAAATATATATAGTGATTAATGAATAATTTACAAGATAAATAAATAAAGAACGTTGCTTCCGATGTAAGAAGTGATGCTCATTTCTAGTTTTGCCGTCTTTATACGTAAGACGTTCACAGTCGTCGCCGAGACGACTTTAAATTGCCGAGCAACCATCCGACGACGAAGAGTAAAGAACCTCAAGGACATGAGATAGTAGACTAGTGCGAAGTATATAGATGTACATATACATGGCATACTCCGATGATCGAGTATGGTCGACCTACTTCAATCGTCCATGCGTGAGGTTAACAGGTAGATGCGGTGTATTATATAGATAGTCCGAGCTCACGTCTCTTGGTTCTTCGTCTCTAAGGTTTTGCTCTTTCTCTAATGCATACCTATCTCAAGACCAGTCGCGTAGGTGGAATTTCAGGAATATTTCTCGAGAGTGCCACAGGATACCAGGATTCTAAAGCTCGTTATACCGCATAGTATGAGAGCACGTGCTTACTCTGCAAAGCCGTGCGAGGCACCGCAGATATAGTGCAGTAGAGATACTACTGGAGAAAAAAGATTTTACGACAGAACAGATGCTCGACGTGATGTCACCTGATATCTATATAGAAACCACACGTTGAACCACCGGATTACGACCAAAGTAAAAAAAAGTACGTATACGTGGTCCATGGTTCATCAACCAAAAACTTTATCAAGAAGTTCACCCGATGGTTCGATCCTAAAAATGTGTGATTAAATTTTTTAAATTCTCAGAGCTTTGGATTCTTATCCACTCTAAAGAAGTTGGTGGAGAGATTTTATCGACAGTGTCGAAATATCTTAGCCCATTGTTCCCCCTTCATTCGTACTGTGATTGGCTGGCTTGCGGTTTGGACATATCTGGAAAATTGGAGAGTTTGACAGTTGGTGACAGCGCGGTTGTACAGAAATTCAGTTTAGTTACTAATGGTTACAATTTCCTACAAAATAAAACCTTAACAATCCATCAAAGCCACAAGAAAAAGTTACTGTGGATTTACCGTGCGTAGTAACCGTTCATATGGAAAATACTGGAGTGTTTTCGTAATGATAGAAAATTATATTTTTATATAATTTACACTAATTTTTTTATTTCACTTACAAATGTTTCTTGGGTTACAATA
>JABMBT010088340.1:0-18620 GCA_018906895.1 Odontocolon sp. PSUC_FEM 10030002
TTTATTTAAATAAATTAAAAATTAAAAAATTGTTGTTTATTTGGGGGGGGTTTGGCCCCCGCTCTCCTGAGGCCTAGCCCCTGGACCCCACCGGAGGCCGCGTTATACTTCGTCTGTCACTTGACACTGTTAAATGTCAATGACAGCTCCAATTGTAATTTTCATAAAAAAAAAAAAAACATGTTTGCGGCGACTTTTTCATGCAGGTGTTTAAAAAATTTTTGTATGGGACACGTGCGTACGGCTTTTTTAGACACGTGCGCTGTATTCGACAATCACGTTCGGCTCGTGCTGATAACACCGCACTCGTCTAAAAAAGCCTATAGTACGCACTTCCCACATAAACTACTATTTCGTAGAATATAGAGTCTATTCAGAAAATAAAAATCAGAGTTACGCGATTCACCTAGACATTTTCTATCATTCTGTTCTGGGGTTATCGGCTACGGAATAAAATTCACAGGTATAAACGGTCAACAAAATAACGATGCCACTGCGAAAACCTATTTCGTTTTTCCTCTAGTTCTTCCTCTGGCGAAACCGGAGATTTTACTCCCGCTCGTCTGTACGTCCCGCGCGTCACCACCCCTTAACGTTATTTATCACATAGGCATGTCTTTTTACGAGTGGTCTCATCTCGGGCGAACGTGTGGGTCACATCTGCGCCCATCGGGCACCACGTCGTGCCACGTTCCGCTACAGGGTAACCCATCCCCTGTAAAATTATATCGAGCGCTAGTTCCACGGGATGCGTTTTACAACACATCGCGATACATACCTGGCCAGCTCAACGTATAAAGAGAGGATCCGCATGTACATGGACGTCAGCCCATGAGTTGAGGGTTGAGGTCATCATACGGAACTCGAGACGAGGCAACCCTGATCGCAGGGAAAGACACGGTGTGATATTCTCGAAGGGTGCTCCTGCGTTGCTGGTACTTTCATCCTGACTCTCACCTATACACACGTTTTTGTGTTATCCTCGTAACCAGTTCTGTTACCGTGTTCTACAGGGCTCAGTGTCGGGCGTTGACGAAAGTAAGACCGTAAAATCGCGTATAGTACTCCCCTGAATCCGGCGCGTTACGAGAATCGCGACGAGAAGAGAGTTTTTGATACGCGATTTTTATGGCCAACCCTCAGCACCGAAATTCCATAGGAAATTTATTTCAGTACTCTTTTCATCAGACTACCAGCTCGACTTTGAAACCTTTACCTAACGCTTTTGTATCAGAGTGTTATGAGAATAAATTTAATGCATATCATTGTTTGAGAGAAATTGACCTTAAATTTGTAATTATTCATGTACTCTATTCTATTCGAAATACATATAACAAATGCCCTCGAGTTCCACTTTGTTCATTCGGTATCACGAGAATCTGAGTAATTTTTTTCCCATATGGAAGTGAAATGAAAAAAATTATATTCCGAGCGACGCGATTCTGCAATGCCGGAATAGGTAGGGGAGAGTGGGGCAAAATGGACAGTCGGGGCAAAACGGACCATCGTCTTAAAAACAATTAACGGGGTAAAATCAGGAGTTCCGACGGTGATTATCAGAATAGCCGCAGTTCGATCTTTGCATCCGATTTTGCCGCATTTTGGTTTTGCTCGTACGTACACTTTTTACGCAATGGCCCGTTTTGCCTTAAGGGGCTCGTTTTGCCCCATCTTCCCCTGTATAATATTCGTGGCTATGATCTTTTGTCCACTTGACTCATAAGTAATATATTATAACGAGTACCTAATGGCGTTACGTTATTGCGAGATACGCGCTTGATGGTCTGAACGAAAAAATCTATAGCGGATGCACGAGTATAGCAGCAGTTCTTTCTGTCTCGTATTAACCCCCCAGGTGAATAATAATAACGAAGGGGTATGAATGTGTCGTAAAACAAGATTTGTCAAACGAGTACACCAGAGACGAACGAGAGGTTCAGAGATAAAGAAAGAAATAGAGAAGGTACGACTGTGACAAAAACTCAAAGGCTAGTCCCCATCCATCAGCCGAGTGGAAAGCACTGTAAAAAAGGAAGAATAATTTTACTAGATTAACGATGGGTGGGTTTTAGTGAATATTCGTCGTGGTCCGTTTCCCTTCTTTTTGTTCATCTCTCGTCGACAATGGACGGAAGCGTTTACGTGATCGACGTTGTCCGAGGCCTCGTTGGAAGCATTCTATAAATTCGTTTTTCGCGTTTTGACAAACGCAAGCGCATATACGGACACGTCGGGTCGATGGAAATGTATATTTTTATATCTTTATTCGTTCTTTGTTCCGCTAGTGGAGTACAGGATTCGTCTCATATTTTTATATTTTTCTACCGAGCGTAGCGTCAGTCTTTTGTTGTTTCATACTTGTGTCGCCTCCGGGCTCTTTCCGGATAGTCAGAAAGAGATCCAGCTCAGAAAATCAACCGCATCTCTTCCATTCACTCACCACGAGGCAAGTTGAATGAAGTGTAAGAGACGAAAAATAAAATGAATGAATAAACCGAGCATGATACGCGAAAATGTTGTGATATACATGTACCTCGTCGCCGAATTGCAGCTCATTTAAATAACAAACTGAAAAAAGGAGGTTGCCAGTTTCCCGCAATATCCACAATACGAAAGAAAGAGTTAGAAAAAAAAAACAGAAATATCTTAGGGGTGTAACTTTACGATGTTCAAAAAATATAAAATATATTGCTAGGGTCGCGACGGTCTGTTCAAGCGAGGTGTCGGTCCGATAGAAATGATGTTTTCTCGTGTATCTTTTTCTTTTTATCACTTAAAGTTCACCACTCGAGTAAAGAAGGAGCAAACGCTTGGAATTCTTCAATGGTCGGAGGTTGTCGACGAAATCTCTGTTCCGTTTTGCCGTGGAGACGTTTCCCGTTATCTCAAAGTTCATTCGCCCATAAGCCGAGGCGAGAAAGCGTCTTTGGGGATCATAGATAGACGAGAATCTCTCTTGTCGCTCGCGAAAGAACAAAAAGACATGTACAGGCATCGCCTTATCCCTTTCCCTCATTTCGTCTGATCACTATATTTCTCTTCTATGCTTAGCTCGTATCAGCTGGAAGAAGAAAGCATCTCTCTATTCTATCCTTAGCTGGGATACGGAGTTTGTAAAATTCTTGATGAAGGTCCGAAACCCCGTCGATGAAAACTACACTTCTATTTTTCCTCTCCCACCTTTCTTTACAACCACTCTTTGCACCGTTTCCAGCACCAAGAGTGCTGCAGGCTTTGAGAATATCCATGATAATATCCGAGCTTCCGAGTACGGTAAAGCGAAAATCAGCAGCTTCCAGGTTAACTTGCCCGGCACAGGAAGAAAGAGCCCAAGGTCTTTCAAATTCTTTGCTACCTCGGATCGTTGTATCGCCATGGCGTTTGCAACAACGAAAGCTTGTGCGCGAAAGGTCGGTAATCACCTATTTTACAACCAACCGAGATAGAGCCAGCTCGATGCAGATAGAACAGAGAGGCAAACTCTTTGCGCACGCACATTATACATTCTATACCAGTATATAGTGTACTGTACACCGTTGCGTCCACCCTTTCGCAAGCAGGATACCCTGCAGCACGTAGTCCGTTGTCTAGACTATCTTTTCTAGCTTCTTTCCAGAAGGCAGCAGCTATGCGCTCTGTGAGCGAAGAAACGAGCAAAGCTCTAATACGCAAGCAGCCAGATCTACTCAGAGCAGCCGGAGATTCCATGAATTTCCTTTTAATGCCCCGGTTTTATCCGACGTCGTACACGAGTTTCCCGAAGGGGGGCACAAAGTGGTAGGGAACGCTTTTTCTGTCTTCTCCGTCGATGGTTTTGTGCGCGTACGAAGAAGACGTTAGACCGGCGGCGACGGGCCCCGTCCATTCTTTAGAAGTAAAAATTTCCATGGTAAAGAATAAGAAATCCGGGCGAGTTTCCGAAGGCGAAGTAGTCTCGAGGACGAAAGTATACTATATTACGCTATACCATAATATTATAAGTATACTATACGACTGTGGCGCGAGAGGCTTGTCTGCGAAAAAGGTAGAAAAAAAAGTACATAAAAACAGAACCAACGCGAGCATCTGGGCAGGACTTGGTCCTGTCTTAGACTTTTCTTTCGTATAAAAGTTTGAATTGTTGTTTTACGAGGCTCTTTGTTTTTCGCGTGTTTTATTGAGCAACGAGGGATAGAACGGACGATGTTCCAGTATATTTCGTGTTTCTTTTCGCTGTTTTAAGATTCACAAAAGAACAGCCTCTCTTTGCTTTGATGCCTGGCTTACTTGCTTGGTCACCTGTCAAGATTCTGCTGCGCTGACGTTGTTTTTCTTTCATCAAAGTCGGTAAGCGCCCCAAGGGCCAAACGTCAGTAGCATCCCGTGGGTCTTGCTCGGATTCTCGACTGAGTGAATCGTTTCTTTTATAGTAAGAAGGGTGTCCTACTGAAAACACATTTTCTCAACACCTCGAAGAGTCGATACGTGCATATAGCTTATATGTAAAATCTCCGCTCAGATATGCTTGCACACTACAGTGGATCCACGTGCCATTATTCACATGGGGTGAAAGGTACTGTAGGGAAATCAGGTCAATCTTACGAACGTTTCTTGAAAAGAGTGAAACCTCGGTTTCCCCCCGAAAGTTCTTTTAGTCTCGGTATCTTCCCTTTTTCCCTTTCAGCATTTTTTATCAAAGTTACGAAACGCCGAGGAGATTATAAAGAATTCAAACGCTTCGAGGCCTCTTCGCGATTCAGCCCTACACTTCATATATCCAAAGAAAGTTCGTTGGAAAAATCGGGAGTCAAAGTAACTTCACCAGCTGTACAAATTTGTTGTTCTTATATATTCTATAGATGAAATATTTTTTGTACAGTGAATCAAAACTCCGCGATTTTGAATAAGCCATCAGTTTCCTTACATTACCATTTAATTCAGACTAAATTAGAATTAAAGAACATCTGTTTTTGATTAAAGTTTTAAAGCTAAAGTTTTTGAAAGTCCCAAATTATTCTCTTATGTACCAACTAGATTTTCTCGTTAAAGTTACTTGATGAAGCCTCGTCATTATATTTTCGCCACCTCGATACGATGACACCAAGATGACACCTAAACTTAACGGTTCAACCCCCCACCCCCCAACCATTTTTTCTTAATTTGCTCTGACTCACATGTCCGCATATGAACACAAGTAGGATGCACCGAAGATTAGCAACGTGTTAGTTACGTGTCTCCCTGGCCTCGTTGGAGCTGTGACCTGCCCTACGTTTAGGTATATATAGACAAGTAACCCTGTAAGAATATTCGTACGAGAGGTATAGTTACGACTAAGATGTCAAAGCAGCCCCCCAGAGATAGACTAGAAACCACTTGGCTTATGAACTCTTTTCACTAACTTGTACATGTTCCCTTGCCTTGCCTCAAGTACCTCTCGCAACGGTCCCTGTACTCTTCTTCCATCTACTCTGAGCACCTTCAGCTGAGAACAGTTCTAGTGTCGGAACAGTTTCCGACAGTACAACCCTTCGACATGGCTCAGTCTATTTGATTCTCCACCTCCGACTCTTTACCCTCAACCGTCAGTGTCTGGTCGTCATCACCTGTATCCCTGAGAACTTTTCCATCCTTCTTCTTGCCGACATACGGATTATGGGGGTACCGTGCAGCTCGAAACGTACTTGCGTATCTAGTGATCGTTGCTTCGGTTATAGTATTCATATGCTTTCCGTTCTACTTCTATGCCTTTGGTGTCTTCATTCTATAATTGTGTTTCTTCGTCCCCTGCTAAAATATTCTATTCTTTCGGTATATGCTCCCAAAGCGTATAACGAAAGAGATGAGTGTGTATAACGGAATACACATACACAAAATGTAGACTAAAGTACAGTGATTCTCACATTATATGTCGAAATAGAGATTAAAATTGAATGTCATCAATATCTTATGGAAATTTAAAAGCGAGACTTAATTTTTAATCTCGCTCGCTCCCGAATCTTCGAATTCTAAAGCCTCGCATCATGAGCACGGAAGACAACTCACATTTTGTTGCAGCCTCTGCGTAATCTCCTAAGTTTCTTGCAGAAGATGCATTAAACTTTGGCAACTTGGACACATTTCCTCTAAATCTCTGCTAATCTCCCATGGGCTGGAGGCTTTCGGCAGTCTCTGCCCAGAGACCGGGACTTAGAAATTTATGATATTATTGATAATGGAGGAGATAATAGAAGTGTATTATGAATACTTTTTTTGGTGGTCAGTGAGCATAAAAGTAAGTTCATAATATATTGGTCATTATTAGGGTCTGGTAGTTGGCGACTTGATTGTTTAACAATCGAAAACAACTGGAGATTAGAGTATAAACTCGTGAATTTCCGGACCCTAGTCATTATCCATTGCTGTTTAAAGTAATATTTCTAGTTTGTGTGCCGGTATACCGAAAAGCGATAAAGCGCTATTTTTTTACGCGACTAACCTGATATGAAACTAATTGGTTTTTATATTTTTTTAATGTAATTATTAATTATGTCAATAATCACTACGAGGTGAAAGTTTCTTAATAATGACTGATTCTGATTGAGAGACTTTTGAATATACGAGCGAGACTAAAATTCTTTTTCTTGTTTCACAAAATTTTAGTGTGATCTGCTATATGCGCAAAATCCATTATATTTCGTGACTTCCTGGGAAGAGAAATTGACATTTATAATCCCAAATTTGACACGTACATTTCAATGAAAACTTTGACTTGATAGCTTTTCAAGAAATGCTATAGTCCCAGCTCCCATTGACGACTATACAACCTTCCCCCTCTTGTCCTTCTATTGCAACGACTTAAGTAATTCCGTAGAACTTCTTTATAATCAATACTAAGACGGCATTGACACCGTATGGCATTCAACGCTACCATCGCATTTCTTGCCGTTAAAGAGGTCAACAGTGGAGTGAGCAACATTCAGACACTATTATATACAGTAATACTTTTACGTCACTGGATAACGCTGAAGACGAGAAAGAAATAGAGATATCATGATTCAAATTAAATATTCTTTAATCTCAGTTCTTTGACAGTAGCAGCGAAACTCATTTCATCTCCTGTAATTTGTATCTTTAAATTAGAGCAGCAGGAATTCTTCTTTTCCACTCATACCTTCGGAGTGCAGTCCCCATTTATTTTTCATACATTCGAATGACAGCAACCGACTTACAGCATCGTGTGATCTTCGCCGAAGTACCGAGACACGAAAGAGGAACGACAAGGACAAGAGTTCTGTGACAGAGTGGATAAGTTAGTGTACGAAAACCATAGGGAAAGCTTCAGGACGTCGCAACCTCGTCTTACCGTACCAGTGAAGTCTTTTGGGATATTTGTCCGCCTTGAAAGAGAAAGAATTTAATTACCGACGAAGGATCAAAGTCGGCGAAAAATGCGGGACGGAAAGTACAGGCGTCCGCCCGAGACACCGACTTGGAATTTAAATATCGACTCGAAGAATTCGTCGTTTCACGCAGTCAGCGTTTCAGGTACGTGGAAGCTGGGCTTCGAAGATCCTTTCGCCCTACTAGGGCCACGACCACTATATACCGACAAAACGAGCTACCGTTTTCAAGTATCGCGACGTTGGCCGACGGAATGGAGGAACCGAACCAACCGTGTTATTTCTCTTCCGGGTCGGCAATGTTCAAGAACCATACTGGGCCAGTTGAATCGCTCAAAGTGCCAGCGACAAAGGAAGAAATGAAGGATGACCGAATAAAGTTGTCAGTCTTGAAACCGTCGTCACCATTTCACTCAGTGACGTCGACCTACATTTAACGTAACAATAAGTTCAAATATTGTGTTGGAATAGCGGTTCCCAACATGTAAATAATTCACGAATAGTTGATGATAATTTACAAGTTCGAAGGTTTGGATTCCATGCTCTATCAAATGTATCCAGCATATCATTATTAATTTAAGAATTATTTCGTCTTAATGTAAGAACAATATTATTAAATGACGAATAATATTGTTGTTTTGAATAAAATCTTACGTAAAAAATGTATTTCAAGGGAAGAGAATATCAACTCAGTATTCGGCTATTGGCAGCAGCTGATTGGGTACAGCGATTGAGAACGGATGATTGAGAAGCATCGAGAAAACGTGAAAAAAACAGATTTTTTCGACATTATTCAATCATCCCTTCGGTTTTTGGAAAAATTTCTGTGATATTAGTAACCTGCGGAAAATTTCCGATCGGATAAGGCCATAACATTCCATGAAAGTTGTAAAAAAAAGTTACAAAGGAGTTACCATGGAAAGGAACGGTGGACTTATGGCAATTCCATGGTAATTTCAAATTAGCTCTTAGGCATCGTCAATGAACAGATTCTTTAATACGTGCATGTCGGGAAACGGGTCGCTTCTTCGTAAATGACGAACGCAAAGACGTCACGGCCTCAGACAATCCCCGTACTCTCTCTCTCTCTCTCTCGTCTTCCGAACGTCAGGTTGGCATAACGCAAGAATTGACGAAGGGGGTTGCAGGAAGGCGCAGTTCCTCGGGGTTACGCGTTTCGAATGTTTCGAGAGACAAGCAGCCACTTCAAGGGAACATTCCAGTAGTGAGCTCGCTTGGGTGATGAGAACTGGAGGATGAGGATGCGCAGAGGAAGAACGGTCGGTGCGAGCGTCAAGACGAACGTTGAAACCTGGCCCGAAAGCTTCTCCACGTGCGCGAAGCTTCTGTTCAGCTAGCTAAGCCGCACGTACGTACGTGCCTCTCGTCAGGAATTCCCGGCGTCCTTATACTCTGTACTCTTTCTCGGCTTCGCTCCATCGCACATACTCGTGCGTTTCGTCCATAAACTGTCTTCGTCGACGACGACGACGATGTTGTCATTCTCATCCGCTCAACTATGGCTTAACTGTTTCATGTGAGTCACCCTGACCGCGGTCAGCAAGTGGTCAGAGACAGGGTCTCCAACGGAAAAACCAAAAACCGGAAATGGCAACAAGCTCAATATGGCGTGTCTAGGTTCTTGGGTTCTTCCACTGGGGTAAGAGAAGGGAGGGGAAAGAAAAAAAACACGCAGGAATAAGTTGAACCGGCAGAGTGGGCCAAATTAGGATTGAAAGTTCCTGCGGAGACTCAACCGCTCTAGGGAGACAGAAAGAACGAACTCGAGGGCACTGGAACGACGCGGTTTTCTCGCTACAGTAGCCCTATAGGTATTTTCCGTTCTAGCTTGTCCCTCGGGCTACACCGGGACGGAACGCAGCCGCCACGTTTTACGAGGACCCATTTTTATTATTTATAGAAACGTGCTCGTAATCCCCTACCCGCGAACAATACTCGCCAGAGACTACTACTACTCTGTCCTAGTAAGTACCTGCAGAGCAGGGAGATTCACCTGAATAAAAAGAATAAAAGATAGGCAAGAAATTCGACATGACAGTCGACTCGAGCGAAATGTTAACGAAAAGAAAGTTCTGATATCCTCAAGATAACTGGTCCAGTGAAACAGCGAAATCGGAACTCATCAGTGAAATCGACGAAAGCACTTGAGTTCTTTTCGTTGGTGATCTCCAGCGAGGGGAAAATCGTACGGAAAATCATGGTACGAAAAACAGCTCCTAAATCTGCCCATCCACGAAGGGACAGAAGACAGGAGAGAAACGCTTGCGACTACGTCGTGTGCTGCTGGTACATTTCGCAGTTGGCCGCAGCAGCAGAAACGTGCGGTATGGAGAACGGGGTGTGGAGAACGAGAGGGGTTGGGACTACAGTGGATAATACATAATAAGATACGAGCGGAGACCACGCGGCATAATCATATATCATAGGTTAGCGAGCTCGGCTGTACAGCAACGCGGAGAGTTTCCGCATAAAGCTGCTGGTAGAAAGAGGAAGAGAGAAACCAAGGGCGTAAGGGTGAAGGAGAGGAAGAGATGAGTACAGGGTAGTACGATATATACGGTACGGCACAATCACCGACGGATCCGGCGACCAACACCCGCAGTACTAACACTTTACCGGAGAACCACCAACACTGACCGGGATCTTCCCTTCCTCGTTTTCCTTGAAACCGGCGCGTTCAAAACTATCTCGGCCTCTCGCCAACCTCCAACGACTTTCCGCGCTCTCCCTTTTGCTACCAACACAACCCTGGTAACCCCCGGGTCCACGAGGGATTTCACACAGTTCGCCCAACTTTAACTGGCGACGACGGCATCGGGCAGGATACCAAGCACAAGAAACGCCCGACAAAGTTTTTCCAGGTTCCCGTAAACGCTATGGTCAATGAATAAATAGAAGAGGGAAAAGGGACTGTTGAAGAAAGGAGGAGGGGAAAGCCCATGAAAAAACCGTTTCTGCTCGACTTATGTTTAGTTGCGGCGTGTGGCCTGCAAAGAAGCTTCCACAGGGTTGTAAGCGTCACAGTATAGAAGTAGCGGCAGTAATGGTGAGTCGAGTCTTTTTCACGTGTCAGAGCTACCGGTTGCCATCGAGTACTGTAGATCTTTGCTATTGAGAATAGACCGGGTAAAAAGTTTTCAATAAAAAAAGACCTTCAGAAACATCCCTGCTGCTCGTTAGCTGTTCCCACCGTGAAACTCTAATGCATTGCCGTAAACTCTTATTTGAGATAGATACAATTCCAGATCAATTCTGGACCATGATTTATTTATAGAGAGCGAATAATAATCACCCTCTTAATGAACAACCGGGTAACAGCGAGCGCATCTGACAACAAATCTTCTTAATGTACCAAGTTCTAGCTCTCTCGATAGCCCAGTCTCTAGCTATTAACATTTAAGTAGCTGGCAAATGATAACACTTTTTTCACGAATCCATAGTCGAAGGCAGAAAATACGTTATCACGACAAACAGTTAGGCGGAAACGGTTTCTCGAACATGGTGTTCCCTACAGGATATCGAACGATGCAGGAAGTGAAAAAAAAAAGAGTAACGATCGCGTGTTGTTGGTCTGTACGAAGAAACGTAACGTAACGTAACGGGTCAGCCTCTAATGGCCCGGCCATGTGGTCGAAAAATAAGAGGAGCGAGATGCGAGTAGAGAAGGAGAAGAGGGTGCCTGTTTCCTACTACCTTGACATATACGTACAGCGAGGACTTGACTATTACTATGTGCAGGAAAAGGAAGTAAACGTTAGAGTGGACGTCGAAAACTTCGTGGCTCCCAGTGGGTACATGTATCGTCCCCTAACCCCAAAAGACTGTTCTGACTCTCATTCCGCGTTTCCTTCTTACCCATCCCATCCAGTGAGCAGCCCAGCTCACTCCCGAAACTGTCTTACGCCATTAAACGTACTTATATGAGATACTAGCCGGTGGTCAGCCAGTCGTGGCTACCGTGGGGTCGCCCTCCTCACGAGGGTATCAATCAAGATAATAGGACAATAAATATCTGGCCGAGCGGCGAACGATCGTCGGTTGTGAGGTCGAAAGTGCAGCACCTCGCAATTTCTGTCCGATTTTGTGGGCAGCCTGCTGGCCGCGCACTTATAACTCACCTTTTATATCCGAGTAACGTAGTCCGTGTCGTTCGTTCTCCCGTACTTTCTTTCCTTCGTACAAGTCCACCGAACGCAAAGACCAAATCTCTCGCAATGTACACTGCAAGCTCGATCGCTATCTTGCGGTCTTTCTCGTATTGCTACATTAATGCGGGCGCTAGAAGATACAAGGTACAGATACGAGGTTAGATCAGACGGGATGCACACTTTATCAGATTGGAGTGAACGGAGTGAGTTTAGGAAAAAGGCTTCGTGTAAAAATTGAGACTGTAAATCCACTTGCACAGCTACGGACTTTCCAGCCCTTCTAAATTCTCGACTAACCCTCTTGTCGACTCTGGAGTAAAGCACTGAAACGAGTTCCTTTCGGACTGAGTAAATTTTTCGGCACTCCGAGAGATCAAAACCACGTTCGGCACATCCGAGCTTTCAGCACATCACTCCGCTAAGTGAAAACTTGAAAATACGCATAACCAGGCGTCCGAAATTGATATGGGGGAAGCGTGGAGTGGGACGTTGAGAATGTTGTAAGGATATGAAGGGACAAAAGCTGCTAAGGGCAAAAGCTAGTTCTCTGGCGCAACTATAGGTGTACAATGAGAGAAAACAGGTGAGAAAAATAGGGAGTGCGGGTTGAGTCAGGCGAAATTTCACCCTTTAATATATAAATATGGCGAAAGCAACGGGGATTCGGGAGAGATGCACGTGTACATTAACTTTTAAAAACTGCAATATATAAACTTATTTTCACCACTGCATAAAGTATAAACGGTTGTGGAGTATGAGGAAGGATATAGGCGAAGGAGGAATGGTGAAGGTGGAAGCACAGGGGCTTCCCGGACCTCCCAGCGCGGCCAGACAACTCGGAGGTACAGCCCGAGCTAACTATTAAAAGTTGCAAATTGCTGCGGACACGCTGCGGGTCCGTCCCCGGTACCGGTCGTCATGTCTCGGGCACTCGGTCTGCCCTATCCCAACTTACTTACTTCGCCTTGCTTTGCCGCGATACGCTCTCCTGAGCGTACCTAGAAAGCCCGCCAAACCTACAAACCTCGCTCGTTCACTTACTTATGTACGCCTCGCCGCTTATCGCTTTATCTTGGCCATCCTCTTCTTCCGCATCAAGACTTCCGAGCTCAGGTGTCACGGCGCGTACTGCGACTCTGAATGATGATCGTTCTCTGACAAGATAAATGCCCATATCAAGCATCGAAGCTACCATTCATTGAGTCAAATTATTTATCACATATAGTACCAGATTTTCTCGAGTCCGTCGATAGACGTGTAAGAATTCCGGCCAGAAAGCAGGCAAGAGGCAATATAAATAATGACGTAATTCCGTTATTGAGCCAGGGCTGAAAGGCAAGAGGGTGCGTTGTGAGGAGGGATGCAGGGAGTGTATTGTTTGTTATTCAATTATACCGAGACATAGGGCGATGTGCAGACCATGCTGCGATGACATTGTTTACTTCTAACTAATTGCCGCTCTACCAATATTCATTGACCCTTATATTGCGGTTCCTCTTTCCTACGCATTACATTTATTACATCAAAGAACTGTTTGCTCGATATTGACGCAGAGTATCAATGTATCTACACTATAAAGTGTATATTCTGTGGCCAGTTCAATCAAACGGTCACTCAAATCTCTGCTCACTTCGGTCGGCACCAGAAGCAGTTCTTGGTCTCTAGGGAATATCAAAAGATCCTGTTGCGCTATCCAATTAACTAGTCATCACCTACACTTCCTCGTCGTCCAGTTAATTAATCGTACTTGTATAGCTAAATGTACACACCGTTATAATTTACATTTCCTACGAATTTCCGGAACGATGACACGGAATTTAAAATAATGTCTGCGTCAATTGTAATATATTCAACTTCAACAACTGGTAACTATATAATCAGCATGAAAACATAAACGAGTACCATTTGTTACATATCGTGTACCTATATAAATTACATAGTTTTTAAAACATTTTTTATTGGATATGGTAACGTGCTGTGCTGGAATTGTTAATATAAATATATATGGACCACATGTAAAATAAATGTTGCTATTCTTTCTACCTTCGTTGCAATCTCGAATACGTCACCATTTTTGCCATTGTTCCATTGCAATTTCTCCTCGTCAATTGTAATATTCGAACGTGCGTGTTATCAGCCCAGGAATATTCGTAGCTCAAGTTTAGTCTGTGCTGATCCAATAATTTTACTCTTGCGCTGGGCACGACGAATCGAGTGTCAGGACGTGACAGGGTGCGATTAAAGCTCGAGTCGAGCAGGAGTTACGTGGCTTCCGGTGTACGTCATCCATGCTCTGGCGTTGGCGCGTTAGTTTTACTTGCAAATTTCCACTTCCGAGAGCTCATTCCCCGGCTTCGTCCGTCCAACGTGCTGCTAGCGTGGTCACTGCCGTTTCTGGTCAGCAAACTCATGGACTCTGTTCAAGCGTTACAGCCAGCTAGCACGATCAGCCTCGAGTAGTTTGCTGGTACGTCCATAGAATGTTGGAAAGGGAGAGAAAATAAAAAAGTAACGATTCAATATCACCCCTCGCCTGTGCGTTCGTTCATTCGTTCGGTGGTTCGTTTCGCTCGGAGTCGGGTGACCGAATTAACGCTTTTCACGTTTTTGCTGGTGGCAGCGTCAGGTACATCAGCAGGGGTGCGTAGGGGCAACGGTGGTTAACGCAAGGGGCGAAGGGGTTCGGTCTGTCGTGTATGTCGTTGACACCATTTTTCCATTAACTCGGCGCTTACGCTGGGACACCGCGGTTTCGCTCGCCCACCCTTCTCATTCCCTGCCTGATTTCATGCGTGCGAAACTTTTATTATTATACTACCCGGATGTGGTTTATCCTCTCTCTGTTATTTTTTGCACTTCAATGTCTCGACTCGCTTGTTGCCCCGTGGCGCGCAAAATTTCATCCAAAAAGCCTGTCCTCGTATTATACACTTACTAACATAATACCACATGTTACGCAAGTTCGCATCTTCCGTTTGAAGGCTCCCATTGTTTCCATTAGTAAATCCCAGACAGATTAGATTACCAATTATATAACATTTTACAATGCAAAGCTCGAATCACTCAACCGTAAATTTAAAAAAATGGAAAAAAGCCATGTAATTTATTTAAAACCTTAAAATGAATGATTTAAAAACATCGACGAGTGAAAGTGCGTATTGGAAATTCCTGGGTCTCCTCCAACCTTTTCGCCCAAGCTGAGCTTATTTTCGAGTTCGATTTCTCCCGAAATGCATTTCGGGATTCCGGGCGAATTCCGGTAGTCTTCTCCGGAGGTTAAAAGTGCGAGAACTTGTCGGAAAAGGGGAAAAGCAAAGATTCGCGTAGTTCCACCGAAATGACTTTTACTATCTATCGAGAATATCTCGAGAACATACCACTAGCGAAAGAGCGTAGGAACGAGAAAACGAGAGGGCACGTAGAAGGGTGGAATAAACTTGAAGGTGCGAAGAAGGAATGAGAAAGCCGGACTGCGATGCATAAAGAAGTTGATTTACGAAGCCGCTTAGACGCGAGAAGAGGGCATATTGAAGGAAAGTGTAAAAGAGCGTGGCAGAGGATCGCCCGGTGATCTTCGTGTCCCATTTCCGTGCGAAACGTCCTCGTGGGACGAGACTTCTGGGACAACCTGGACTACGACTTCGACACTTTTCTCTCTCTGTCTCACCCCTGATCTCATTCTCGATGGGATCGCATCGAAGGCGCATTTCTCGATATGCTTTCATCGTATCATTTCTGTCCTCGCACTCTTTACTTTCTCTCTCTGACCTTTCCACACATGGGCTAGAATATCTCGAAACATACGCGTGGCAATAAGGATCGAGGACGTACACATAACAGTACACAAGTGTGAAGCCATGAGGGGAGTGTTTAGCCGAAGGAAAAATCGACAGGATCTGATGGGTCGAGATGGTAGGAAAGCTCAAATGACGTAAAGGGAAAAGAGAAGCGTTAGGTATGCTTTAGGTATGCTGTGGAGTATATTTGTAGCGAAGGAAAGCTCCTGGATCGTACAGGACACATGATGGGATGGGATAAAGTCATAGGACAGAAAAGCAGAGTAGAGCGACTTGCAGAGGTGATGGAGAAAGGAAAAGAAAGTCCTGAGCGCGGCTTTACCATCTTTCCCGAAGTAAGGGTTTCTTAAGCGCCTTACCGCATTGGCGATCGACTCCATCACGTCGAATTCCGGATCGAAGGCATCTTTCCTCTTCCCCTGATATCTTCGTACCTTACTCCCTTCGATCCCTCCGTCCTCTTTCCTCTAACGCTTTCACATTGGCTCCAGGCTCGACTAGAGAGCGACATTTCGGATAGGATAAGCTCCCTTATTATTTTCTCCGTGGTCCACCGAAAATCTTCTCGACCCCGTAAACCACGAGACCGGATATCTTCTTTGACGTACGCGTCCGTATATCCCTACTGAGACTGGAGCTAAAGGCGGACTGTACAAGATGTATACTACAGTGTACTCGTATGTTGGTTTGTTTCAGGAGATGAAAGTCAACTGGGCGACATCACCGGGTAACCAGCCGAAACAGGACACGAGCAGTGAGTATTCGTACTACAAGACTTTTTTATATTCGTATACACATATAGGTATATACTCTGCAATATTTTCTCGCTATCTACGATATAACGTGCAGCATGCTATTTCTGTATGATATAACTCTACTGGTATTATAGTCGGGGTAGCGAGGACAACATTTTAAATCCTCCCGAGCATCGAGATTCTCGATAAACTTTCGTATATTCTTTCTCCCGTACAATCGCGTGTAATACGTATACTGGGATAAAACGGAGTCGTAATGTCGAGCTGAACTTCGGATATCGTGCGGTTGGACTGTAAAAAAAAATAAAATAAGATAAACAATTGTTGAACAACCGAGCTGGAAGAGGAGAACTGACCAGGGTGGTTGAATCTCCGTCTACGAGGCGATCTTGTACCTCTGTACTGTCCTGCTGGACCTCCTGAAACAGCTGTACAAACGATTTCGCGTGCACGTAATTCCTGTGGATTCTGAAGCGTTTGCTGCCTCTGGCGGTTGAGCGGGCTCGATTCAGAGGCGGTTAGGAATTACGCCCGAGTAGAAGCCGCTTGAGAGTATTACCTAGACTAAACTATAGCAGATGCAATACTCTACTCTCTGTCGTTCTGTTCTATCTGCTCCAGGTATAAGCTTTCTTGTTCCAACCATCCTGTTTCTGGCTCGTTCTAGGCACCGCGGTTCCTCTCTGTCGCTACCGAATGCCCGTTCATATATAACAGCCACCACTGAGAGCAGAAGACGAGAGAGTATACTCCCCGGCGTGCCGTTTCTCGAGTTTCCGGTCGTCTCCGAGTTCCGGGACACTTGAGACGGCAGCCACCTTACCCGCAACACGTCCCACACTGTTATTTCTTTATTCCTTGGCACCATCTTCCTCACCCACCTCCCGTCTTCCTCTATTGCGACTGTCGTTTGCATAAGAGCCACCTTTTACGTGAGTATTCCCACGTAAGGGAAACGGGGCCGCGTGTGACACGAGGTATCTTGAAACATCCCACTTTTTTCACACATTAGAAATTGGTCATCAAAATTCTATTGTCTTATCAAGTATATGACCCGGATTTAAAAAAGTGTCAGTCAAAATTTGATAATTTATCAAATTGGTCAATTTATCAATTGGTGGATCGGTGTCAGGGTATTATAACGCAAGTGTCCTTTTCTATATATAGTTCTCCTACTACCTACGCATTGAAACAAAATTGGCTTAATTTTTACTTGAAATTCTGTAATAATTACCCAACCCAATTCCATTTGGTTCAGATGTGATTACAGCTAAATGTCACTATAATTTTTTCCGTGCTTCAGAATTCTACCTTTTTCCTCTTTTTCAACAACGCAATGAAATCTCGCTTATTCCATATTCCCATAAATCAGGGTTAAAATATCGTTAATATTTATCATCATACGCGATCTATCAGATGCGATCTCTCAAATGCGAGTGAAGCACGTTCACGTGAATTTCTTGCGTACAAAAGCTCGACTCTCAAACAAACTAAAAAGTATACCGTTCAAAAATTAAATATCGATCTTCCATCACTTCTGGACTCACGTCGTTTCGTCGGATCAAGATATACTACAGATACTATGGCATGATGCGAGATATACAACGTAATCCAGCTACACCGCGTGAGTATGCAGGGGTTGAGAGGAGAGGGGGAGGGGGGGATAGGGATCTGAAAGTCCTGCGCTTGAAATTCAGTACGAGCCCATGGCAATATTTAACTCAGTCTGAAATTCCTCTTTTTATGGACTTGTAAAACCGTGACAGGCACATGGGACCCGATCCTCGAGTTCGCTCACTCTCCTCTTCTCTTTTCAGCGAGGTTCCCGGTCACCCCTGTCGTCCCTCGGAACCCGAGAACGCGGTTAGACGATGCCGGCAGACCCGTAATTCGTCCCGATGCCAACCCTCCCGTACTCACGACCCCGACCTGTTCTCCGGCGAATGCAAAACTAAAACGTATCTTTCCTATTCTACCGGTAAATATGTCTCGAAAATACAACCGACAATACTCCCGTACATTTACTCAAGAAAAAGCGTATTTTTACTGCGCTTCCAAGCCTTCCCATTTTGCTCGTATTCCAGGGATGGCTCGTACATGGGGACAGATGTGTCAGAAAAATTGACCTTATTTTTCAGATATTCCCAAGCTTGTCACGGTGAAAAATTGTCAAATTTTTGTATATCATAGACGGAGAGAATTTGATAGTCAAAATTACGGTGAAAATCACAGTAAAAACTACAGAAAAATTGTAGTGCGGGGATATTCTCAGCGCATTGTACTTAATACAAATTGACAAGTAAAATTTGTTCCTTGTACTGGTCACATTTACAGTGACCATGATAAAAATTTAGCCTGTGAAATTTTATGTAAAATTTTTCAAAGTGTATGGTGAAAATAGCCTTTTTTATTAATTTTTTGTTTATTTAACAATTTTAATTTTTAATTGTTAACCAGTGCAAAGGGGAGGGCCAGATTAACAAAGAACGCGGGGAAGAGTGGCCGTTTTTTAAGATTTAGCGAGAAGATCGGAAGAGCGTC
>JABMBT010088451.1:0-10728 GCA_018906895.1 Odontocolon sp. PSUC_FEM 10030002
AAAGTCTTTTCCTCACGAGTTTCGTACAAAATTTTATGTTACGACGTGGGAAAGTCGAGTTTTATACACGCGAAGCGTGTGTAAAACGAGACTTTACGCGCGGGGTGACATAAATTATATTTCTTTTTTGTTTCTTCATTAAACTTTCGTTTTTACTGATATTTTGTGAAAATGTTTAAAATTAGGAAACAAAATGCAGGCAATAAGAGCTTCTATATTAAGCATGAATTGTTTCGAGTTTTAGAGATTGTGAAAACGATTTAGAAAATGCTGATAGAGAAAGAAATTTTAATGAATAGTAATTTGCTATCTTATTGTAGATGAGTTTGATTTGTTGCAAGAATCTATAGATGAATTCACGAATATTTCGTTGCAGAAAAATTGTCACGTATTGAGCTTGAAGTTTGTCCGGTCTAATCGTGCATATTTTCCGATTAACGTAGATCGTGAGTGAAAGTTATTATTTTGCGACTGTCATTGTAGGCGATAACTACGCGATATTGCGGGAGATTCGAGTGGGGAAAATCGTAAATGATGAGCTTTTAATTTGTGGGAAATCTTCCAGAATTTTGACGGAAATTATAGCAAAAATCAAGCGATTAAAAATAAGGGCGGGCGAAGGTCTCAACGAAAATCATGATAATCAGATGAATTAAATATATTATCATTACGATTTACATAAATGTACAAAGTTGCTTCTCTGCACAGCAACTTTATGGCTTATCTTTCGTTTTTTCGTTAACGAACCTGCAACATACAATATCGTCTCTTTAAAATAATATAAAGCTTCCATAATTCACTTTTCAATCCCGCCGCATTCAATTGCTCTATCAATCGTTGAATTTATATTTAAAAAAATCGCGTCAGAGCATATCATCGCTCAATTGTTTGAAGTCGGTGCAATTCTTGAATTTGATATTTGTCGATACTCCGTGTCTCCCAAATCCTGCAACGAACCTTTTAGCTCCTTCGATTCCATCTTCCAACAGCAAATGTGATGAATTATCTTTTTCGAATTGGAGAGCTTCGTCGATTTGTTTGGACGTAAAAGCTGCGAAATGCGTCGATACGCGATCCGCTAGTAAACTTCTTTGTGGAAATTTTATCAAAGATCTTGCCATGACGACGCTCTGTCCTAAAGCTGATCCAAAGGGAAAACGATTTCAAATTATAATATATATACATAACTGTCGTATTTTGCATGCAATTAGCAATTTCGATGTGAGCGAAACGGAAATAATTTTGAATTTACCCGCGCCGCATGGAACTACGCGATTGGCGAGACCCCAGTTGAAAGCCTCTTCGGCAGAAATCATTCTTCCGGTCGCTATCATGTCCATTGCTCTGGAATAACCGATCATAGCCGGCAGACGCACAGTCCCGCCGCACATTATCGGAATTCCCAATCGTCGATTGAGAAAACCCATAGACGCGGTCTCTTCGACGACTCTTAAATCGCACATTAACGATAATTCGAAACCGACGTCGACCGCATATCCGTCGATGGATGCTATCAACGGTTTTTTTGTCAGGCTGTCTCTGTTGCACTGAAACAAACATGTGTATACATTTTTATGCATGTACAAGATATATTTTTAAATAAAAGTGATAAAAGACAAGTATATATTTTTTTTTACAATTTTCCAAAAATGTTGGCAACGATAAATTTCTTCTTAATTTGAAAAATTGTTACGTCGTTTGAAAAATGGGAAAATTAATTTACCAATGGCCCAAAATGTGGAAATCCATCTTCCGAGTCCGCACTTGACTTTGCGATTTCATCGAGATCAAATCCGGATGAAAAACTTCCTCCGATTCCATGAAGAATGCCGACCACTGCATTTTCATCCTGTTCAAAAGCGTCTAAAGCTTCGGAAAGTAGCTGAGCCGTCGCTACGTCCAAACAATTTTTCTTCGTCGGACGATTTATTCCGATCAAACGTATCTCGCCGGATTGAGAAACGACGATCGTTTTTTCTAAGAATTTTCATAATTTTTCAAACGCAAGTACGAAATTCGACCAAGTAATTCGTACGAGTAATTAATTACCTTCGTTCTTTTCAACAATTTCCTCGTTTTTAACTTTCGCCGCTGTTGCATCGGAGGTTAAATTTCTTCTGATTTGATTCTTGAGGATTCGACTCAATGATATCGTTAATCGACGTGTCGGAATCATTTATCTGTATTATTACACGATTTTTTAGTTAATTTTTACAAATTCAATCGATTAGTTTTACGTTAATCGGTAATTCAATGTACGTAACTCCGAAACTTGTAAATTTTGTATCACGTCGGCCATCTTTGTTATTATCAGTTACCACTAGACGGCTAAAAATTCCAATCATGACCAATAAACGTACGATTCTTGTATGCGGACCTTTCTATTAGTTGTCGGGAAATCGCCTTTGCCAATCACCACTCGCGTAAGACTGTATATTATTATTATGAATGACTATAAAAAGAAAAATAAGCCACGACAACTTTCCGACGAAACGCTTTACGTTGATTGGCTGGAGGGACGACGGCGTCGCGCGCATCACTATTCAACGAAGAGGGGATTGCGCCCGCCGCGAGCGAGTGTTCCGACATTTTAGCTGATTTTAGCGTTTGGTTTTCCATTGCGGCGTCGAACGTTTACAACAATTTTTATTATCATTCGTCTCAAATAAATTGCGCGGATTAAAAAGTCTCTGAAAAACGCCGAAAAATGGCAGAGTACCTGGCCTCGATTTTCGGTACTGAAAAAGACAAGTGAGTAAAATCTTATTTCAATTTTTTCTTTATAATTTTCAATTAACATAAAATAAAAAATCCCTGAATTTAACATTTTTTTTAATCATTTTTTATTCGAAGTTAAAAATGAATCCTTATAGTTTTTTTTATTTCGTTGATGTTTTCGTAAAAATTGCCTAAAATCCTCATTTAGTTTAACTTTAATGGAATCTCAAATTGTTTAGGTAAAAATTATACCAGAATCGAGGAGCCGCAGCTCGGTCTCGACGTTTGGCTAAAAACAAAAAAAACAATCAAACGTACTAAACAAAAGTACAACAAAATATAATCATGTCTTCCGATCTTGCATCGATCTTCGCCCAAAACAAAAGCAACGACGTCGACGCCGAAAAATGGTGTCACACACAAACCGATATAGCCAAATTCAACTACGTGTGGATGATAGATAAATTCGAACTGTGCGAAAGAGCACACAATTACAGACTGAGATCCGCAATATTCTCCGCTCCTAAGGACAAAGACACAAAATGGCAATTAGTTCTCTGTTCAAAGTTGTCTATAAAAAACAAAGAGTACTTGTTGCTTCTCTCGAAGGTTTTCAGCAAAAGACCAAACATCTCGGTAGAATGCAAGTTTTATATCCTTAATTCCAAATTGGAAAATGCCGTTAAATTTGAAAGCGTACCTGAGATTTGTGAGCTGGAAAATTTGAACAATTCTTGGGTTCAGAAGGCTATCCTAGAAAGAAAATTTCTGACGGACAACGTACAAGATTTTTTACCACACGGCAAACTGACTATATTTAGCGAGATAACCATCGTTGTGGATACGATTGTCAGTTCGGGACAAACGAATATGATGAATGAAATACACGAGTGTAGATTGGGAGATAATCTTGGAGACGCATTAGAAACCGGAATATTAAGCGACGTTACGCTGGTCGTTAACGAGCAAGAATTTAAATGTCACAAAGTGATATTATCGGCACGGAGCAGCGTATTTAAAGCTATGTTCCAGCATGAAATGAAAGAACAGATCCAAAATCGTGTGGAAATAAACGACATGGAGCCTCAAGTCATGGAAGAAATGTTAAAGTTTATCTACAAGGGTAAAACGACGAATCTCGAAGAAATGGCGGATAAGTTATTGGCTGCTGCTGACAAATACGCCCTTGAGAGACTCAAATTTATGTGCGCGAGAGCGCTGTTTCAGAAGATGACGATTGAAAATGTAGCGGATCTATTGATAATCGCTGATCTTGATAATGCGAAACAGTTGAAGGCGAATGCGATAGATTTTATAAATGAGCATAAAGAAGAAGTGAAAGAAACGGCGGGCTATAAATCAATGTTAAATTCGCATCCACATTTGATAGTCGAAGCTTTTAAAGCTTTAACGGAAACTGAAGTTGGTGGAAAATGGCTTCACTTTTCCGATTGAAGAACGGAGAACGGATTTCACAATTTTTTTATATTGTTTTTTTCGACGTTCCCCGTGGAAATAACGTTTATGAAAAACCATAAAAATTTCCAAACAAGTTGGGGAATAAATAAACAGATGCGGTAAATTGGGTTGGAAGGCTCGCGCCTCTGGTTTAAAATATTCGGTTTGTTTTTTATGTTGTTATAAGATTTTAACGAAAAATATTATTAACGACATTCGATTTAAAAAATTGAATGAGCGTTGGATCTCGTATGGATTTCCTGCGGAATGATGGCGTTTAAATATGTTTTGATCTATGATAATAAGTTTATTCATTTATTAGAAGTGCAAACTTCAGAAGTCAACGCATGTGTGATAATATTTTTCTTTCATTTTTTTACGTAATAATATTATGATTTTGTACAAAAGCGTTGAATGATAAGTTTTTAAGTACATAGAGATGTTACTATAATATTAATACGATGCCAAATATTGATAGTCTTTTTATACGTGAATCTCTTAATAAAATATTTTTGTACGATCGCTTAAGGGCCCAGACAGCAAAATGTTGCCACAGGAACGTTACGATCGCGTTACGCGCTGGCGCTCGATAGCGCAAATAACGCATGCTTGTGCGTCCGCACTATGGCAGCACAGTAACGCCACGATGTGACGTTAAAATCTAACGCCACGCTAGCGCTACATGAACGCCACGATGTAACGTCCACGATATAACGCCAGCGTAACGTTATATTAACGCCACGACGTGACGTTACAGTGAAACACAACGCTAACGCTATACCAACGCCACGATCTAACGCTAGAATGGAACGCCACACTAACGCTATATCAACGCCACGATGTAACGTTCAAGATAAATAGAAAAATTACAAAACAAATAATATATTATTGGTGAATGGCAAATATTATAACAAATACATATATTTGTCGGACTTCCGGTTGGAGCGTGAATACGCGTGGTCGTGTGAGATTCGGACCGAATTAATTGGAAGTCTTTTCATACAACAAACGATTAAAGAAGTGAAATAAAGGCAAGGGAAAGAAGTAGGGGTGCTGCCCCAAGTGTGGAAGGGTTTGTGGAAAGAAGCGTAGGGAGAAAAGTGTTATTGAGCGTAAAAAGTCTTTCTGGTAGAAAATAGGTTAGAAATTCTGACCATAAGCAAAAAAACTAATAGTAGGGACGAGAGATAAGAGATGGCGCTGACCGGGCTGGCAAAGAAACCTGGCGACAGTGCGAGGGAAAAGGATGGTAAAAACGCAGAAAAGGAACAAGATGAGGGCGCTGATGGCAATGTAGAGAAAGATACACACTTATCGGAAGAAGGAAAGAAAACACGTGGAAGACCACGGAAAGGAACAAAGAAGATAAACACGAACGCAGAAGGCACTCTCGATCGATTCATAATCAAGGACACAGAAGGGAACCCCTTCTCAAAAAAAGGAGCGGTACTTCATTCGCCAACAATAAAAATAAAAGTAACTACATCAGCGGAGAAAAAAAGAGAAAATAACAGCGAGGAAAACGCAGATGACCCAAAGAGTAATGAGGAAGAAGAGTTAGATAAGGGGGACAAGGAGGGGGAGGAAGAACCCGGAAACTCGCTAAGGGAGGACAATCTGACTGACAGCGGAAACGAAAAGGAAAACGAAACAACAAACGACAACCAAGGAAACGAAATAGCGGAAAGTGATCAGTCGGTGATAAGTGACAAAAATAATAACGATAATCAAGGGTGGGGAGAAGAAGACACAAAGATACATGAAGGTACAGTAAGGATGATCGAGCAGGCAATAGAAAACACAGAAAGGAAAATGAGAAGAATAATGAAAAATTCAGCGGAGGAAACGGAGAGGAAAATGAAAGGGTGGTGGAAACAAGAAATGGAAAAAGTCAGACAAGAGTGTGAGATGGAAGAAGCAACACAGTGTGAGTGGTGTGATAAAAGACACGAAGAAGATATAGAGCTGAAGAAAGAATTAAAACTACTGAAAGAACGGAGGGAGGCGGAGAGACAGCAATGGGATCAAGAACGGAGAATGCTACTCGGGATAATTCATACCGTCACACGAGGAAAAGAAGAGAGGAAAGTAGCGAGTGCAATTGAACGACGACAAAATGAAAGCTTGGACCAGATAAAAGATACAAGCCTCGAAACAATTAGTGAAACTTCGTTTGACTCGACGGAAAAAGCGGAACAAACGCAAATACGGGAACCGGAGCTAAGAACAGACGGGAAAACAATACAAGGGAAATCGACACGGGAAAACGAATCAAGGGAACGCACGGCACCAGAACCTTTAACAACCGACGCCCTAGAATGGGAAGTCGGAGAAAGAAGGAAACTCAAAAAATGCCTACAAATCAAAGGCTTTAGAGCGGAAGGAGGTACGGTCAAAGTCGTTCAAGATATATCATGGTGGATGAAGCAACGTCTAGGAATAATGCCAAGAATCAAGAAAATGGAAAGAACTAGGGAGGGGCCCATAATCGAACTCAACACCATGGAGGGGAAATTGGATATCCTAAAGAAGAAGAGTCAACTTAAGGGAAGCAACACGTGGTTGGATGATGTATTGACTGATAGAGAAATAGAGGTGCAGAGATGGCTGCAGAGGAAGGCGGAGAAATTAGAGTGGGAGGGGAAGATAACAAGAACGGGATATCAAAAAATTAGCATAGATGGGATCTGGTGGGTGTGGAGCGAAAGAAGGGGTCAGTTAGTTAAAGGAACGTTTCAAAGAAAAAGGGAAGAGAAAGAGAGGAGAGATTAAACTAATAACGTGGAACATTGCAGGACTTAACAAAATCTGGAAAACATGGGAATTCCTAAAAGAATACGATGTTATTATGTTACAAGAAACGTGGCTGGAGAAAAAAAGGGAGAAAAATACTATCGAGAAGCTAAACGCAAGCTATAAATGGTGGGCGAGGGAAGCGGAGAGGGAAAAGAGAGTAGGAAGAGCTAGTGGAGGGATACTGGTGGGAATTAGAAATAATTTAACCAAAAAGTGTAAAGTTATAGTATGGAAGTATGGTATCACAATAAAAATGAGAGAAACAAATGGAACCGAAACATGGATAATAACAATATATAACAACGTAGGATTTGCAATGATTGAGGTAGAGTTAAGAGAATGGATAGAAGAAGGCTGTAGAAGAGGGGCTCAAGTAATTATAGCTGGAGATTTAAACGCAAGAATTGGAAAAGAACAGGGGATCGTAGATAGAGAGGAAAGCGAACAGATGATATTGGTGTCGGAGCGACGATCGGAAGATGAAACGGTGAATGCAGAGGGACGGCGATTACTAAGATTTTGCGAGAGATACGGTATATCTGTATTGAACGGGAGAATGAGAGGAGACGAGGAGGGCAAGTTAACGTACGTAGGAGCGGGTGGTACGTCAGTTCTCGACTTGATTCTGCAACTCGAGGAAGGAATGGAGAATAGAATAACGAGATTGACGGTCAAAACAAGGGTAGAATCTGACCACTTGCCGGTCGTCTTCACACTTAACGTTAACGAAACAGAATATGGGACGGGTAGTTCAGGAAACACGAATAGACAATCAGGGAGAGAGGGAGAAAAGTTAATCTGGAAACCTGATAAAGAAGCGGAGTTGGAAAAAGAAGTAACTCGACTATGGACAGGAGGAAAAATAAAAACAACGGAAGAAAAATGGGCAGAAATGAAGGAAATAATCTGGGATGGAGCGAGGAAAGTAGGTCTAGTTAAAAAGATAGGAGGGGAGCAGGGGAAGGATGGATGGTTTGGAAAAGAATGTAAAGAACAAAGAACGAAGGTATGGAAGAAGCTAAAGTTGTTTAGAAAGGAGAGGAAAGAGAGTTTGAGGGAAGAGTTAATGAAGGAAAAGAAGTTACTGAAGGAAATATACCGGGAGGCAAAACGAGAATGGTTCGAGAGGAAATGGCGAAGGGTAAGAAACAGTAGAGACATGGCTGAATGGTGGGCGGCGATTGCAGAATATAGACAAAGGAAACAACAAAAAGGAGAAAATATAGGGAAGAAGGAATGGGTAAATCACTTCTCAACACTTCTAGGGGACCAGGAAAACATGAGGATAGCAGAAAAGAGTCAAGGGGAGGGAGGAAGAAAAGAAAGGAATCAGGAAATAGACTCAGGAGATGAGAAGTCCAAGGACCCTACTCTGGATACAGAGATAAGTGCACGCGAGTTAGAAGAGGCCCTGAAAAAGGCTAAAAATAGGAAAGCAGCAGGAGAAGACGGGATAACCGCGGAATTTTTGAAAGCGATAGCGTGGTGGAAAAAAGAAGAGATTATCGAATTGGTTAACAAAATATGGGCAGACGGAAAAATAATGGAAGGATGGGAGACGGCGAGAATATACCCCATCTATAAGGGAGGAGACGAAGGAGACGCGAGGAACTATAGGGGAATCTCGCTACTAGATGTAGGCTATAAATTAATAGCAGGGATAATGGCAAGCCGATTGAGGAAGTGGATAGAAAAACACAATATACTAAGGGAAAGCCAAGCAGGGTTTAGACCTGGGAGGGGAACTAGAGACCACATCTTCGTGCTGCATGCTCTAATAAACAACAGATTGAAAAATAAAAGGGGAAGACTGTACGTAGCGTTTGTAGATTTTAGAGCTGCATTCGACAAGGTTAATAGGGAGAAATTGATGGAGAAAATTTGGGAAAAAGGGATACGAGGAAAAATGCATAAAATGATAAGGGAAATTTACAAAAATACTAAGAACGAAGTCATAACAAGCGAGGGGATGACAGAAAGTTTCGTAACACGGAATGGGGTACGACAAGGATGCCCATTAAGTCCAATTCTTTTCAATCTATTTGTAGACGATATCGATAGGGAATGGGAGGGGAAACAAATAGGTGGAACAGTTATGGGGAAGGAGAAATTTTATGTATTAAAATATGCAGACGATATCGCGATACTTGCAGAGTCGGCTGAAGATCTAAGGGAAATGTTACAAGGATTAGAAAACTTTACGAGGAAAACGGGGATGCAAGTTAACGTGGACAAGACCAAAATAATGATATTCAAGAATGGGGGCAGAAAAGGAAGAAACGAGAAATGGGAATTCATGGAAAAAGAAGTAGGGATAGTGTCAGAATTCAAATACTTAGGCTTTTGGTTTGCATCAAAAAACGGAGTGATGAAGCATATACAGAAAATGGCGGGAAAAGTTCAAAAAGCAGTCAATGTAGTTTGGTCGTTAATGAAAAGAGCGAGAGTAGATGGGATGCGGGAGAGATTGAGATTAATGGACTCTCTAGTTAAATCAGGAGCACTTTATGGCATCGAGATATGGGGCTGGAAAAGAAGAGAAGAGATAGAGAGAGTGCAAGGTAGATTAGTGAAGGCATCGTTAGGGGTAGCCAGGAACACTCCTGACTATATATGGAAATTAGAAACAGGTAGGAGGAGTTTAGAGGTAGAAGCAAGCAGGAGAGCAGGCGACTACTTAATCGGAATTTTGAAGATGGGGACCAGCAGGTGGCCTAAAATATGCTTGAGAGAGGAAGTCAGAGGGATAATCAACGGTAAGCCATCAAAATGGGGCAAGGAATGGAAAAAAGCAATGGAAGAAGTAGGCGACGGAAGAGTGATAGAAGGCATATGGAAGGAAACAGGTTGGGAAAGAATAGAAAAATGGCTAAAGGAAGGGACAGAAAAAAAGAAGGATCAAGACATACAAAGAGATTGGGGTAGAGTAGAGGAATCTAGCTACAACACCTACTACAAACAAATAAAACAGGGATGGGAGCAAGAAAAATACTGGGATGCAAAAGAGGTAAGTGGCTGGATGAAGGAGGAATGGGCAAAACTACGGTGTGGAAATACACACAGATACGGAAAAAGAGGCTTTGACGACTGGAGATGCCGACTATGCAGAGGGGAGAGGGAGGACATTGTACATATATGGCAATGTGAGGAAGCAAGGAAGGAAATAGGAAAGGAACTGTCGGAGTGGGTGGGCACATGGGTAGACGGCCGGCAAGATCAAGAACTGATGGAAGATATAATCACACTTCTGAAGGGAAACCCAGTAGAAGAAATATGCAAATATTCTAAAGAGTTCACAAAAATGGTGATAAAAAAAACGAGAACTGACGTAGGGATAGAAAGGGATTTAGTCGATCTGGAGAGAGCAGTTAACAATAAAACAAATTAGACGAGGGACCGACTAAAAAACAAGTGAATAATGTAATAGAAGGAGAAAGGAATGGGAAAAGGCCAAAGAAAGCAGATGAAAGACTTAGAAATTATTGTACGTATTTTTAATAAGTTTCTCGATGATATATGCGCTGTTATTGCTGTTGTACTTAAGCTGTTCAATGATGGTGCAAAGACGCATTGATGTTGGGGGAAAATGTAAGGGAGGGACTGTAAAAGGCAAGAAAAGCCATACATTGGAATAAAAACTCTAAACTCTAAAAAAACTCGTTGCGCCTAGCCTAATAAGTTGGTGAGAAAAACCTAGCCACATAATGTAAACTAAGGACCCCTGGCGCAGGCCATGGATTAGGTCTATGAGGCAGA
>JABMBT010088562.1:0-10728 GCA_018906895.1 Odontocolon sp. PSUC_FEM 10030002
AGAACTCGCAAATTTGCCGCGTAAACAGCTGAATGTAAAGTTACATCTGTATCTTGCGGGCATTATATGAAGATGCCCCGTGAGTTTGCCCTCAGCTCCCATTGGCTGACGCTGGTTATCCCTAGATTTGCCCAGCGACAAATTTTATCGTTGAAACATTCGTGTCTCAACCTGGGTAATCTAGTAACCTTGCCATGTTCCGGCGGCTATCCTGACTATTCACGCATAAATCGGTGAGCCAATTTATGATACGTTGTTTTCCTCAAGATAAAAATTGCAAATATGTAAACAGTTTCTTAATTCTGAAGCCATAGACTCGTTACTGAAATGTATACCACTGGATCATTAGCTTCTCCAAGACGGGTTATTCGCAGTTGTTATGGCATCTCATTGTTGTATCCCATGAGTTTCGTGACGTTTGTAATACAGACTCAAAGTGGAAGACACAGCAGAAGAAAGGAAAACTTTAGCCACAAGGTAAATCCCTCGAGGAATCAGTGCGGGAAGAAAAATAGTGCGGGTTGCCATGTGAAAAGAAAATACACAGGAAAAAATAGTATGCTGCAAATTCCAGTATGAATGGTGCGTCGCGGTGGATGTCGTCGCTATTTCTCCTGGGGAATCTAGATGCCCAGCACAGAACTATATTACTCGCGGTATTTTATAGTACAGTACAAGTCCATCCTGCCCTGAGAAAGGAGTCTTCCTTACTTCGATGAAATCAATTTCAGATAATACTCAGCGCTCTCAGTAAGTTTGCAGAAAAATACTTCGAAGGTTGTGGTTCATGTCAGGTCTGATTTAATCAGTGCGAGTGTACCGAAAGAATTTCCTTTCATCGTAACTGTATCGTTACTTCAATAAATTATCTTGATTTCCAGGTGCCATTTCCAGTTTCAATACATATGACTTGCTAAAATGATTCACGATAATTTCTCCATTTGTTACAACTACCTTTCTTTCCATTTTCTTGCGAATTTTTTATAAATGTACGAGACGAGCCGTTGAAAGCAGAAGCCCTCCCAGTATCTTCTGAACTGGAACATGTGCTAACCTAAAGGTGCCATTCCAATATTATTCGATAGTAGATATATATAAACGTATTGCATTGTCGTGATACTGGAAGCTCGATAACACGAAATTCCTGGAAATATAGATAGGCATAGCGCATACCACAATCTAGGAAGTACAAGAGCTCGAACGTCCGTCATTTCCATTCGGATCGTATTCCCGAGTCGACTGTTGTAGTATTCAGAGATGCATCGACGAACGTGGGTCGTCCAGTGGCACCGTTGGACATTCCATGTACCGCAACCGGATCATTATTCATCCACAGAAATATATGCTGAGTTCGCCATTATTTTATACTATTTTTTTTATTGAGTGGTAAGTAGACGATGTATAGTTTGACACAAAAAAATAGCAGATCAAGTATATATTTGCCTAAATACATCCGTAAATTGATCGCTAAAGTGAATTTTATTGTGTTCCATGTATGATTATTGAATTGACACATTACGCCAAATGTGCATTGAACTGCAACCCGATGAAAATTATTAAAAGCGGTCAGGCGCGGAGGATGCATACGCGTTCGTTTAGAAATTACAACAGACATTACCCGCAATCGATCATGTACGAGGTGATTGAACACACCAACGCCTGTCGGTTTTCCTCTATCTCTTCCGTTCTCGTATTTCTATCGATATTCGTTACAATGCATCGGCACCAGCTGGCCATTATGTGATTATATTTAAAAAAAGGGGACCCAATGTAACGCGAGGTATCTTGATGCACTGAAATTTTCTGATAAATTAACAGCCCGTCGATCATCAAATTTTGAATCAAAAGCTGTGTATGAAGCAACTGCAATTAACTTGCATCGCCCTGTATTGTGGTCTCTTGTACTATTATTTCAAGGTGCAAGAAATGAATTGTATAGAAATGCTGTATAAATATAGTCTACCTGTGTACGTGTAGTAGATGAGGAAAATCTACATTGCGTATAGTAAGTACATAAAAAAGACTAGTAGATATTCCCTAGTAGACATTTTCTCGTTGGTAGTCGGGCTTGGTCAGGCGCTGACGAACCCTGATCGAGTGATGATAGCACCTAACCGAACTCCGACTTTCCCCAGTAATATTTCTACTAGGGTTCTAATGGATTCAATTGTATATATAAAGTATCAAATATACGTGGTCCCTTTGGGAAATACATTATGAAACGTTCTAAATATACTCAGGTACACGGCGATAGTATTCCCATTTTATTCCACCTGACATAACTTGATTACTAAAAATCGCATGACACAAATGATGTTCGGTGCAGCTTTTTGCCAATATTCAATACTGTGGTGTCAATATTAATTACACACCGCGATGTTGTTTCCGTAATATCAGTTACGAAGTGAAATTTACCCTAATAGTTTAGTATTATATTTTGAAAGTTAGGTTCATCTGGGTGAATCAACTTGCATTTCAATTTATGTGTAGGATGAAGTTACCAGTGTATATACTTTTTCGATAATTGAAGATGATATTTTCGATACATTCGCTACGTTTCCTGTAACTTGATGAAACTTTAATGTACCAATCATTAAACGAACTGTACTGAATTTTTATTGGTGCGCCTAGTGTTTTTATCAGTGTACCTCGTAAAAAAAAGTATTTTATCACGTTTTTTTCCCTGGATTTCTCTTCTTCTTAGCTGTTTATATTCACCGGTGACTCGACGCTATTTCGTTTTCTCAATTTTGTATTGCTCTTGCGGTTACCTACAGATTTTTAGTAGAAAGAGGAAGTTGGCAGGTAGCGCTGTATTCTTTAACATCGCTACTATTGGTGTGCAATTATAGGATTGTCATTGGAAAGCAATCGGAATCTCATAGCCACTGCTCGAGTCTCGCGCTTCTGTATTTTGGGTGTTGGCAGTACGCTAATTCCTAATCGAGACATGCGAGCCAACCGATTGGCCGTCCTGCAATTCGCACGCGCTATCATTTCGTCTTGTTAACCACGTTCTATAGGTATAACTACACTCGGGTCTCTCCCGGCAAGCGGTCCAAATCTTGATGGATGCCTCCGGCAGTACGGCGTTAGTAGAAACTGTGGGGTGGAAAGGTTGAACGGGAATTAAGTACACGCCGAAAGGGGCAGAAGGGAGGAGGAATCGCGAGCATATATACCAGATCGAAAGGAGGCCGAAGCATTGGGGCAAGACTAAGTGTGTTGCGGCGTAGCACGACGAACGACGACGGCGATGAGAGAGAGAAGAGGTAACGGGTTTGCCGGAATACGAATGTCCTCGGGGAGAGCGCATGAGGGGTGGAAACGAGCGTGCTTACAGTTCCGGACGAAGGGGATGACTGTGGTGAATGAATGCTGAACCACGGAAGCACGTGGAATACTTGTAAAGCAGAATGGTGGGTCAGGGAAGGGTGAAAAGTGAACCATTAATTCTGATATTCGAAGTACCTATGCCTTGCCAGGGTCAGGGGCTTCTTGAATAAGGAAGTAGGCCGTGTTGGAAAATTAAAACCGCGATGGAAGAAGAATTATTCGACAGAAGGCTTTCCTATCGAATATTTTGGAATATGTTTATATTTCACAGAGGATCGAAAGGGTTTTTAATTTCAGGTAGGTACAATAATTCACCAACCATCAACATTAATGATTCGCAAAGTAATGGTTACTATGTGGTTATGACTGTAAAATCTGCAGTATTGTAACATAGTCGTCTATTCCTGATTCAGTGTCCATTGCTGGTACCACTGACTTATCGGTAACTATAGCAATTTACCGTGTCTTAAAGGGCCAAAGACTAAATGTTTTAACCTATATTCAGACCACGTGTCTGCGGTACGTCACTTTTGGGACCCTTCGTGAAATTCTAAAGCGTGTTTCTCTCTCGCCGCTTTCCTCAAACTGAAACGTGATAGGGCACGCTACATCAGGGGTGACAGGCGAGTTAACCCGCCATAACTAACCAACTATAAGACGTTGCTTCGTTCCCCAGGGTACAAAGGATTACACACTCCTTGTATTCCTTGTTTGCCCTACTCTCTCGCTTGCCCACTCCGCCTGTTGCTTCTGTCTCGATCACTCTCATTTTCTCTACGAGCATAGTTTGTCGGGACTGTTGCATTGCGTTAAAGTGTATGACAGACGTACCGACGTTAAGTAATATTCGAGAAGAAACTTTTCGATAGTTTCCATTATTTATTCATTACGTTCCATTTCGTTGGGCTTATTCAATTTCTCAAATTGAATTTCAACATTGAACGAAGCGAAACAAAGTTACGCTGGGTAATGTGAAGGAAACACTTGAGTTAAATATGCCTAGAGTCGAGCAAATTTCATTCGATATTGATTATTTTCCATACGGGGGAAAGAAAATTGCAAATACTACTGTGCCTCGATGTAACTCAGCTCTTCCAACGACGATCTTTCAAAAAATAATGCATTATAAAGTAATTTGGCGTTTTTGCATGGTAAAAATATAAAAATTGCAACGTCTATAAGTATTTTTTTCAATTGCATGTAGGAGGAACACCGATTTACAATGTGATACATCATTTTTTGCAAGATCGTTGTTGGCCGGACAGATCTATGTGTCAAACGTATAAATGGCATTGAATGCAAAATTTTTGGTGGCAAACGAGGCTGTTGAATAACTTGAGAAACATCAGCTGCTGGTGATTACTTTGAATTTCACGAAATGTTGATTACATCCCTACGCCAAGTGATAACACAGCGTATTTCGGCTCCACAATCCGTTGACAGCATTTCCTTCACTCCGGCTTTCCCACAACGGGTTTTGACTCAGTAGGACTGAGCTTAGCCAAATAGAACCGAGAGCAAAATTAACAATGAGCGAATCCCTAATTTAGAAACAATAAATAGGTCGATTGCAACTACCACAATACATAGTTATTTCAAGGAGTTCCAGATATCAACGATAATTACGGTTCAATGACATTTGTAGCTCTCTTCCGGCTCTTTGTCAAATAAACATCATAAATACGATTTTAAAAGCGACGAGTAAAATATTATTCTAATGTATTTTTAAAAAGAAAATGTTCTCTGTATAATGTAATTTTGTTTGAAGAATCAACAAATGAGAAATCAATAACAATTTTCAGAAAGCCCTCTTTTTTACTTTTCCAAGCACATGGAATTAAAAATTAAATTTTCTCTTTTTGTATCGGATGCCGAGAAAGGTAATGGACTATGTGCTGTTTGCGCACTTTGACTGGTTGACGTGTCGTGTGCAGTAGCTCGGTGGGCTTTGTGCAAAAGCTCGAGAAAAGCCCTCTCATACATGACGTGACCTGCGATCAGGAACAGGAGCTGAAACGCAGAACGGACATACGTCGCTGTTGAAATGCGAAAATAGGAAACCTGAGTTCTCGTTGAATAAGCCATCAGCGCAACTGCGATCATTCAAGTTTCATGACAATGAACTGTGAGAGTTTTTTTTCTTCACGAACGAAATGTGCAGTTAAAAATTATTCGCCTTTCGTTTTATTCATTCGCATAGAACTCCACAAGTCGTACATATAAGTACCCTCAGGCTTTGTTGAATCGTCCAGGGGTTATAAATGGTGTGAAGTATAGAGTCAAACCTCTCGTATACCTAGAAGTATCGGGGATACGTCAATTACGTCAATGCTACACTTTTTGCTGTCAAATCCTCATGCTGTAGGTATGATTATTCTGAATCAATAAAAACATAAATTAAGTGTACCATTTGGATAGTATAGAAATCTCATCCTACTCTCAATTTTCATTTTCGCAAACGGAAGAAATATCGCAATACTACTCAAACGTCTCACAAATATTTGATGTATGTGGCATCATACTTTTTTCACAGGCAACAGTTTTAATAGAAATGCCGCACAGGGCTCTGCAATTATGCAATAACACATATATGTCATATGTATATTCTGTCGTGTTTATTTTTCCACCTTACAAAACATTAGTTAATAATGCACGGGATATAACTATCTAATATGTATAAAAACGCGACGGAAATTTATGCTGGCATCGGTGTCATGGGATGCTCGTTAGATCTCTTCGCTCAGAGCTCACAGTGTACAAGCAAACGAGTGAGCGAGCAGAGCTCGTTTGTCACCACGCGAGTTGCGCGCATAAGTACCGAGAAAGCGAGCGAACGAGGTAGCAAACTAGTGCTCTCGTTTTCCGCACGATATACGAACTTGCGTCATCGGAGTCTCGCTCGATGGCCATCTGCAAGGGTCGAGCAAGCACGTGCAACATAACACACCAGCTGCAGCCACTGAACCATCGGTTCAGTGGTATAGCGGATGTGGTTCGCTCGTACTCATCGCACTTTCCGCAACCCAACCATCGGACGAGGCTTCGTTTCATCGTCAAACCTCGTGGATCAAGTGAAGTGCGGTTTTATTACTATGCCGTAATAGCAAAAGCAAGCGCGAATAAATCGAGAGACGAACGATAGATGCCGATGCGGCTTGAGAAACCTTCATGAGGAACGTTTCACAACGTAAACGAAGCTACCTGATGAATTCCCCATTGAAACGATCTATTGTGCGGAACTTTGCGGTCCGATCATATTCCCAGTGGGAACGAAAACAAGCATCACTACACACCTTGTTTATAAGCACTGGTACCAATACTACTACTATCTAACATATATATACTTGTATGGCAATCCTGGGTTTCTCTATATAATCTTATGAAACTCGAAAGGACGCTTCTGGACCTGGTGGTTAGTTGGTTTTAGCGGAGGAACGCGTTCCTCGGAAATTCGATCCATTATACAACATCGTCCGCTGCATCCGCACGGTGTCCCAACAGCTTTTGCTGGACAACCAGAGTATTCTCTCGCTGAGTGTCATTTAGAGCATGCTAGGATACCAGTAATAGTCTGTCTCGTGTTCTATACCGCTATATATACACTTTCCTTTCAGCAGTACTTGGATTTATTATAGTTTATTATAGTATGCTTCGGTATACTTTCTTTGCTTTCATCGCTGTCGCTTCATCAATTTCGTGCAACATCCTGATGCACTTCCCTTTGGTAGTTTTCCCTGAAAACTCGTTGAAATTGGGTCCACAACCTTTTCGAGCATCTTTTCGAAAGAATCTGTTCATAAAATAAACCAGCGTATGTCGTTTTACGAGGCAGTTTGATTGAGGACATTGATGAAAATGATTGGTTTCGCAAATGTGGTCTACGTGTTCCAGTATTACGGCTGTAATCATAAATCGAGGAGGTCAACCAGTCTGACCGTGACGGCCGGAACATGCAGTTGCGATCGTGGTCAATGTCAGAGTGAGATAGAAGGTCGCGACTCACCTCTAACCTTATAATAACAACTGGACCTTCGCGTCATCCTCTACCTCTTCAACTCTGCCTCTCGGTCTCTTCAAGGATTCTATGCATTATTCAATTTTAGCCGATAATACCGTTCCGCCCAAGGGCTCACAATATATTCACCATCGAACCGACTCCAAGTTCGCCTTCGCGATGCCAATCACTTCGGGATCGAATTTCTACTATACGAACAAGCACTAAAGCTCGTTGATGCACGATAGCGAGATTTAGATTCGCGATGGTCACGAATTGTAAGCAAATACCCGTCTTCGCCATTGATCCTAGCTAATTTCTGTCCGCCGTTTATCGTTGCACCGTCGAGTATCGAACCGTAGCCAACCACTTGAGCCATCGTCCTCGTTGTTCTCTCGTTCGATTTCACTGAGCCGAGATTTATCGACAACCCTCGTGAGTTATTAGCCCGCTGGACCGGTTCGATGGTGGAAAAAGTAACAACTTTTTTTAAGTCGAGACGATCGTACCAAAAAAAAAGTTAAACTAGGGTGTAAGAATGACCATTTACGTAAATTACGAGCCCGGGGAATTCACCAATTTCGATGCACTCAGGCTTTTAGGTGAAAAAGTGGTCTCTTAAGAAAAAAGATCTTCCCGCTCCTTTTCGAATATCTTCGTTAAAATTTCTGCGCTTCTCTCTACCTATTCATTATGAAGTAATCCCTGGAACTTTTCTTAAACTGTTCGAGGTGCGCTGTAGATTTTTTGTTCATTTTTTTCTTGTGATAAGTTTATTCTTAACGGAATTCGATTTTAATTGGAGAAAGGGTACGGACAGCCCTGTCAGCTTTACTCTCTTAATTCCACTGCGGTCACGACGAGGATTTATCGAAAGGCTCGTGAGTTATCGCTGTGAAAAAAGGGCTGTTGCCTGAGAGCTTTGCCTCCACCCTCTTCGCGTACCGCATAAAAACGAGCGTTGGCGAACACGTGAAATACGAGTCTGGTGGCGATGAAACCGAAAGGAAAAGTATCGAGAGTAAGACCAACATGGTTTTCGTTCCAACGCGGCCCACTTGATAGAATCCCTACGAATTTCGAAACATGCACGAATTCTTTTTCTGGATTTTCCATCCACATTAAGTACTTTGATGCATCCATTCATTTATTTATTTATTCTATAGACTTTTCAGGTACCTCATCAGTTCGATCGGTCAACATAAATCTGTTAATTTCGTTTCATTGTTTTATTCGCATTTCCGTAAGTGCTTGAAACTTTTCACCGTTTGATGATTTCCCGTTGGGAATTTTGTATCTGACGAATTCTCTTGCGTAAGGGATATGTCATTTACACATCGTTGATCCCTCATCGAAAGGACGTAGCATATTAACCGACTTCTCGTCGCTCATCTCTCTAATCTTACTGAAGTGATGAGTCTCGCTGCCTGGATACCTGCCGTTCCGTATCAAATTCATTCATTACGATATAGCGGCACGTCCATCGAGTCTTTGTTCTTCTATGCTGACAAGTCCAGTCGACCGAATCCACAACAATCAATAAATCGTGTTTCGAATTTCCATGTTGCTCGTTATAATACATGTGGCTGGATTGTCAAGAGTGAATATATACGTATGTAAGTATGCATCAGAATATTATAGTTGAATCCGTCATACAAGTCATCGCCAATGATTTACAGCGAATGGATTCCACAGACTGAAATCGATACTCAATTTTCTAATAATTGGTAACTGGTAGGAGTTTGTATACGTGAATAGTAATAATATTCCAATGAATAATAAACGTGACAATAATTTTCACTCTGTCATTCATTTAATTTTAATGATATTTTTTATTCTGTAACAAATTTTCAATCACTAAATCTCGAATATGTCCGAGCCGCAATAAAGCTTCGATATTGCATTGTTTCTGATCAGATGGGCTCTAGACGCCCTGGAAAATGACACGCAACCATAAATTGAAGGAAGAAATTGAAGGTAGGTTGCGTTTTTGTATTCTTTTTCCGTGTATTTACCGTGTAAGAATTTTTTTTTCCGCGTGAGTACGTTGCGTTGCACATTCCCTTCTTTCTTTTCGGTTTTCCCTCGCAAAACTGCCGAATAATTCAATCGTTGAATGGACAGAAAGGTCGAAAGGGAAAGTTACTAAACCGTTACCGATCACGAACGTGAGCAGTGAACCGAGTTTTACAACAGCCATTGTGTCACTTTTTTTATCAACTGCCGGGCCAAAAATGCCCCGAAGAGATGGCAGGGGGGAGAGGGAGAAATACCCCTAGGACGATCAGGCAACATGCATGTTTTATTTCAATTTGTTCTTGATAGAACCTGCGGGCAAAGGGCATGAAATAAATTCTGCAGAAAGCTTACCTCTCTTGTTGAAAAAAAGATAAAGCTCTCAAAAACTAGTAAACACATAAATTGTATATGCATTTTCGGAAAACCACGTTCAACGATGCGCTATATTTTATTGGAAATATGTACGACGCATTCCCGCAGAACTTGCCATATTCAAACTCATTCAACTTAATATTCAAACCCTTCTGATTATTTTAAAGAATTTTTATCGAATGGTACTCCGAAAAAACAAACACACGTGTTTCACCGTTTCCGTTAGTGGCAATTGACATTGGTGGCAGGGTTTTCGGAATACTTGAAATTTTTCGTAGTTTCGTTTTAAAAAAACCGCTCTTACTTGACGCAAAGTTTTGAAATTATTAAAACAATATATGTCACATTCCACCAATTATGGTCCAACGATCCAGCGCCTAATTTTAGATTGAGCTGCACTTTTCCCCATTTTTTCTATACCCCAAGACGTATATAGGAGTTTATCCCTTTTTCGGCAGACCTCTAGCTCCCCTAATAGCTGAGAAATACGCTTATGAAGTTTTTGCCTTTTTTTTCAACATTTTTTTGCGGCAGCGCTTGTCTAATCCTAGTGGATTTAAAAAGGAGGAGAAACTTGAAAATTCTTATGAAAGAAACCTATTAAAAAAAAAGAGAAACATAGAAAACGAAAAATATGAGAGACAAAAGCGGTATGCAGTCAAACGGATCACAATCGCAGCGTACGAAGCGATTAACTGTACCGCGATCAGTTAGATTCTCTTTGCGAAGAAAAATCCGATCGTTTAGACGCACGTTAATCGCATGAATTGATCAGGAAATTGACTAACTATTCGAATTTTAGAGATATAACGGATAGCCGTCGTAGTTGACCCTCTTTTTTTTTATGTATTCACCGAAATATTTTACGTACGAAAATTACTACGAGTACATTATTTTTTTTTCTTTTTCGTCAATCCCAAAGGATAAACTCGAGAATCGTGTTTTTTTTTCTCCCTTGACGATGGATTTATGATTTATTAAGTTTTTTTTTCTTTATTTCTTTTCTT
>JABMBT010088673.1:0-10724 GCA_018906895.1 Odontocolon sp. PSUC_FEM 10030002
AATAAATATATTTGAATCGAATAAAATTTATTTAAATATCGGCCTAATAAGCCAGAGTTGAAATAAATCCTTGGAAATCAAACAAACCTGTCTCTCGGTGAAGGTAGCCAGCAATTGTAGTATTTATTCTACTATATTTTGAAGAGTCAGAGTAAAGCAGGATATTCCGGGTGAAGGAAAAATTGCAGTAACATCGCACACGCTTGGATAAAGAGCCAAGGATCGTACGGTTTACGCCCGACGGAGCATCAGAAGGAACGGTACCAGCACCGGCTGCAGCTTCTTCCGCTCTTTTTCCTCGAGTCGATATGAACGGTCTCGCACCCGTCCACGACACTCGAGGCTCCGTTGTCGCGATAAAATCTTATCCGAAGGCAGTCAAACGAATTTTCCGGACACCACGTCGTCATCCCGTGGGTACTTTCGTTTATACTTTTCGCGTCCGAAAGGACGAAAAAGAAAAAAAAACAAGGACGGTAAGGAAGGCACGTAAGGTTAAGGGGATGAAAGAGTGCCGCAAACATGAAAATCGAGTTAAGCTGGCACTATTCCAATTTCCATCCAAGTTAACATACTATGCTATCTATGTAAGAAAATAACAAACGAATAATGAAACTCCTTTCTAATGATTATTGCGTACAGAGTAGTTTGTCGATGCTTGAATTAGTAGCTTGTGCTAGTGGACGAAATTCCACTCAGTTTTAAAAAATGTTTCAGCTTAAAAAACGCAAGCTTACATTTTTTTCTGTAAAGTCTTTCAACTAGTTCTCCACATTCAACCTGAAAACTGTTTAATCTGGGACTGGGAAGTACCTAAGCGCAAACAAATTTCCACAAGAGTGTATACATGAATTCGTTTCTAACGCGAAATTACATCCTATAATATAACGCACCACAGAGTAGACTGTGGCGAGAAAAGCCGGAAGGTTTAGGAAGGGTGTGGGCCCGTCGTTGCCTTGCTGCTTCTGCTGCTAGTTCTACCAGCGGTGAAACGGTCGAGCGCGTATACACCCTTGCTGCGGAATCCAATTTCGGGATTATCCATAATAAATAAAGAGGCGGAGGAAGGGGTAGAGATATAGACACCGCGAGTCTGAATGTAATGGTTGATACGTGTGGTGCAGTGTTGCCTTGGCAGCGCGAGGGTGGCTGTGTCAGGTTTACTATGCTTTGCTTTCCCATATTTCGACAAACTTAAAACTCCACGCGTTTTCTATACGACAACACTATCTACACTTGGACAACCATGAACGGGAGTCTGATGGCTGGACGACACTCTCATCCTGAGGACTCACTTGTTCGACGTTTTCTTCCGGTTTCAGCCTTCCCGTAGTTTCCCGGTTTTTTAGTTTTTATTTTATTTTTATGTCTTTTTCCATTCGACAGAAGAGATGGGGAGCTGGGATGACGGATAAGGTACGCGATATCACGTACGCGGAACCTCCGAGGCAGCGAGTAAGCGTGAACGTTTTGCCAACTGAATATGAAACCACCGTTCGTTAGAAATTCACTCCCTTTTCTATCACTTCACTCTCGCACATCGGTTCACTCTCTCCTCGTTTTTCGCCAGCTTTTCCTGCCACTGGGAAAAAAGACTCACTCGCGCAAGCACAGTTGCCTCACAGCAGTAGCATGCCCACGGACTAAAGCCCGCGAATTAAAGGCTTTTCAGAACCACCGCTGATGGTTGGTAGTCGTGGTGACCAGCACGCGACCCAACTGCCACGTACGTATACAGATCTCACTGATAACCGACGTTAAACGTTTTTCAAGCGTGAAAATTGTGACAAAAAAAAATTGAAAAACTAAAAATAAAAGTAGGAATTTGAAAAAAAAAGCAAAAAATCGGAGATGTTAAATGCAAGAGCGAGGAAGATAGTGACACAGGAAGTAACGAGAGATAAAGATAACCGGAAATTCGTGTGAGAGAGTGGCTTGCGGGCTTTCAACGTAAATTTATAAATTCACTGGAACTACTACTATAGCAACTACCACTATTACCTCGACGACCACTGCCAGTAACGCTTTCAAGCAAATCCTTTAACGCCATAGGAGAAAACGAGGCCGTTACCGTTACCGCGAGCCATTACAGGCCACCTGTCCTCTGTTTCTTCTTTCTTCCTTTTTTTCATCCCCTATCGGCCCTCTCGCGGTTCCTCAAGTATATGTGTTCATTCTTTTCTTGTTTCAGCATTTTTTTTATCGCATCCAATTTAAGGCCATTACGATGTTGAATGAATGACTGCATCTATATAGAAACGCTCATCTATACACGTGTAGTTTATAGCCATATATTCATTCTACACAGTGTGTATGATACATACGAGGGTCGTGCGGCGCATTCTTTGACCGCACTGTTGACGACCTGAAAGCGCAATGCACGTACCTACATGCAGCCAATTCGCGTTTATGGCACGACGGCGTGAGCTGTTCTCCTATCCTTATCCGTTTTGTGGATAGGTCGTACGTGTATCGCACCCACAAACACTAACGCACATGCGTTATTCCGTTAGAGCTGTACGTACTCGTTGCCTCCGGAACGATTCGTTACGTGAAGCCGGAGGTTCGTTCGTGGCACGCATGCAAATTCCATGACAAATGCGTAATTAGCGTGACCCCTGGGCATGGGTGTAACATGCGTTGCGCTGGTGCATAGATCGGTAGCCGCGGAGGATGCCGCGAGCATCCCTGGACCACGATTCTGCGATTTCTGTCTGTATCCGGTAGGACTGCAGAGACCTCGATCGAAACCGTCGCGTGCACAACCGAAACATCGAACGATTGTTAAATCAACGAGCCGATTTTCGGTTCCACAGTTTCGGGTTCTATTATACATTGCCACTACTGCTCCTGGTAATCGCATTGTTATCCAGAGGGCGCACGCGTCGACTTTGTGCTAATTAACGAGCCGTGCCGTTATCAAATAAAACGTTTCGATGAGAGAGCCAACCCCGGTTTATTGCAAACTATCCCAACGTATCTATATATAGGTTCTGTGTATATTCGCATTTCCCCTTTCGATTGTTCCGCTGCCGGTTCTTCGGTCTGCTCGGTTCGAGATATCGCACCGTGATATCGATTGTCCGTACTCTCATCGAGAAGAACTCCAACCTCAGTCTCCGGTACTGCTCCTCGATCTCGCTCTATGTGTTCACCTCTTATTATTGTGGGGCCAGGCTTCATTAACCATCGACGCGCTAATTAATTGGGAAGGTACGTCGAATCGAATTGCTCTGCCGAGAGCAAAACTCTAACCTCTCCCCATTTGGGCTGCTCTGTTCGCCACGGGCAAAGTCGAAACCTCGAGGCCGGTCAGCTTGAGATTTGGTATTCGTTATTGGAATACATGGCTCCGGGTCATCACTCGCTCATATGTGGAATGCTCAAATTTTCAAACAAAATTTGAGTTTTATGCATTTCTTTCCAGGCGTTTTTGCGGAGTTGTGATGAATAATTCATTTTTTTGCCGTAGTTTTTATCGTATTTATTACCAGAGTTTCACTGCGTTTCAAAGATATAAAAGATACGTATAACAAGGAGCAATCCAATTTGTAATTTTCGGTTTGTTTTGAGCAGTCCATATGATTCGCGATCGTGAAAATCAAAGGACATTCTGCTTCCTGTCTTTCATCAGTATTCATCTAGTTGCACCATGACTCTTGGTCTTTTCCGTCTACCTCTCCCTTAACCAGACGTTATTTCAGTCAAAGCTGGAGCAACACTAGCCCTATATTATTCGCTATTTTCGAATGCAAGCATTTTCCCGAGAATTCGATAATTGAATCTCAACTTGAGTTACCCAGTTTACGAATTCTATGAACCTACAACAGACTTAAATACATAGGACCATTTATACCATTTGACAATTTTTATTTAGGCCATTCAAAAATAGAGGCTCATATGAACCCCACATATTTTCGCAAAGCTATTGCTAAAAAATATATTTATCAAGATCTTTCCTCAAAAAAGGATATTCGGATATTAAAAGCAGCCTGATATCAAAAAAATAATAGCGTATGAGCGTTTTGTTGCTTGAACTTTGGATTTGATTCTATCATCTGTTTAGCCGCTTGTCACCACTTTTTACGCTCTCAACCCCCAGTCATGTTATCAACAATATAAAAAATGATGAACTCATGCCAGAACTCGACACTAGGCACGCTGTACTTCGCCGTGAACACCGTGAATAGATCACAGTTCCAAATGTGCTCTTTCCCGCGGGATCGGTGATACATCATCCTAGCCGTGGCTTTATTTTCCAAATTCACTGGGATGCCGCTCGAGAGGAACAGTAGAAAGAGGGTGAAAAAAAGGAAAAAGAAAATGGAAAAGATTCTCTTACTGGCGTGCTCACGGTGGTTCTCTCGTTCTCTCGACTGAATCCATTAGCCGGCGCCATTAATATCCACGGTAATGATGAGCGATGAGCCCCCAAGGAGGGACAAGCCAGGGAAAGAGAGAAAATAAAAGGACGGTAGAGATGGCGAAAGATACAGGGAATGTAATATAACGTTGGAAATGTAGCCAGAACGAGAGAGACAAAGACTGAGGGTATACGCGATGTACACCACCTCCGCGCCACGTCTAGCAGCAGCACCAGTGGCAGAGAGCGGTCTTTGATAAATGCTGCTTTCCTTGGCCTTACGCCAAACAACACGTTGCACAATATCCAGCAACTCCCGCATCCGCGGTATCCTCGCAACACCCTCTTTCCTGTAAACCTCCATTCTGTCCTAGTCTACTGTTTCTTAGAGGGGGTTGTTGGCTTATCGATGTTAAATCAGGCCTAGGAACATCTCCGCTTAGGTCTACATACTCGAGCAGCAACAGCAATCTACAGGGCTTTCTTCATAAAACGATAAGTAGAAACGACCCTTGCAGAGTCAGATAATATTGGTTATGCTCTAACTGTCGGAAGAAAAATAAGTAACGGCTAGCACTTGATTTGGTGAAACAAACAAGATTATTTTTACCATGAGAAGCGCATTTTATATAGACTTTTATGATTTTGTCGTAAAATGTCTTTTCTACCCAAGAGACGGCAGGAGAAATTACCCTTGTGGCATCAGACAATACTCGGAACTCTTTGATGGGAAGAGAAAAGTAGAGACAGACACTTAATTTCGTATGCAAATAAATTAATTTTTTTCTTTGCAGAACATCTTATATAGACTTTTATGAAATCGCCATAAGATGTTCACGTTATTCTTCTTTAAATGAAAGAGTCGTTTTTTGTGACGCAACTTTCTAAGTTTACTGATCGATTTCTTTATGTCTATACGTTGTCTCAGCCTGGGTTTGTGCCGTTTCCTTCTGGGAAAGGTAATTAGAAACGAGAACAAAATTAGGGTTCGTGGTGCACGAGGGGAGCCGAATACTACTGCTGGCCGGAGGGGAAGGAAACCCAGAGACCACCATATCAGAAGAGAAGCAGCAGAATATGCACAGGGTTTCCAATAACGAGAGAAGAAGTAACTCATACGCAACGCAACAAATGTGGAAACGGTCGCCAAATATTGATGATCAACGAGAGAAACTCCCTTGCATTTTCACTTTGCCGACGATTCTATTGATTAACCCCCACGTGCCACGTGTTTTTTACGTAATTATGTGTATACGTGGCCAGCCCCTCTGTTCACTCTACTGTATCCTTCTAGTAGTGTATCCTTTATGCATATAGTCTACATTCGTACATGAGACAGTTCTCAAAGGCGTTTGAAATGCACCCTCTGCGTCACTTTAACCCTCATAATCGCCGCTTCAGTGAAATTAAATGAGCACTCATCTCGAAAAAAAAAAAAAAAAAAAAAATTCTCACTACTATTATCTTTGGGAGTATCCACATAAACTTGAGGTCAAGAATTGATTGGGCACCAAAAAATTGACGGTACGAAAAACGACTCCAGACCGGAAACGACGTCGAAGGTTGAGGTCGCGCCTAGTTCGTTCGTCCAATAGAAATAAATAAACTCGTTTCGCTCAGACTTGTTTTTCTCAGTGTTGTTGAAGCCACCAACAGAACAGGGCAAGAAAACGAAAGAGTGCTATCGAAACGTTGGGTTGTTCAGTGTCGACCTAGCTCTTCTATATCATCCGACCGTACTTTACTATATCCTCTAGAAATAGGTATTCTAGTAATAAAGCAAAAGGATCGATACGAGAATCACTGGAGGCGATCGTGATCTTTCGGAAAACCCAATCTCAACAACAGGCACTTTATCGTAAAAGCAATTCTTATGTCAATAAGAAGTTGTCTCTCCTGTATCTACAATTTTTCATCTTACTAATGGATATATTGTTCTTGTTTTTTTTTTTACTTACAGATGATCGACCCGTCCTATCACACGAACCCATCGCTTCAGAGCACCGCCCTGATCATCACCTGTGCCGTCGTTTTACTCCTCATGGCAGCGATTGTTTCCGTAGTCTTCTGGAAGTAAGTAAACATAACATTGAATCTCACCACTAGCGCCACAATACTTTTAACTATACATCTATACATACTACTGTAGAATAAGGTAGCTTGAGACGGTAGAAGGAAAGGAAGTCACGTCGTCGCATCGGAAAGCCATAACCCCTCCGGGGCCGTACGATATACCAACCGAAGACTTCGTAAAATCCAAGCTTTGTAACCTGTGTCGTAAGGGGACGAAGCTAGCTCCGGGATGAGAATCGTTCGGGCGTTAAATCGTGTTTGGAGAACCCTTGGTGTGCTCTGAACTTACTTCTCCACAAGGGAAAAGAAACTCCAGAAGTAACAGCGGTACCTACTTTTCTGTATGTTATCTATATATGTGTATGTACATATGTATGTATATATCTATATATCAAAGTAGTAACACTCCTGCGAGCTTAATCGTCCGTCCTTTGGCACACCCGAATTAGCCAAAAATTGCCCATTTCGGCTTCGAAGAGCCTTTTCTTTTCTCCCTTTATTACAGGTCGAGGTGTCTTCGAAGCACCTTTTCCTATATTGCTTTCATCCCTCCAACCAGCAGTCGCTTTTTCCTCTCTCTCTCTCTCAACGAAGAGCAGAAAAAACGCTTCGAGCGCATCGATACGTCACACCGAAGAACCGCTATTCCTAAGGGTCGTTAACCCACGTAAACTACCAGTCTCACCTTTATCGCTACGTTGCTAAAAGACACGATAGCTTGACCCCAAAATTATTCTCACCGTCTTTCATGACCGAATTCTACTAGTCATCCCTTTTCACGACTATCCTGGTACTTTCCCCTTGAAACTCATGCTTCGAGAATCCAACTTTCTCATTCTTCATATTAGCGCAAACTCCGCCTGCGCGATCGGCTCCATCTTGCTGTTGGGTTGAGGGTTTGAAAGTGAGTACCGCTGCACTTCGATAAAAACATGGATTTTAAGAGGTGCACGAGTACACGAACTACGAGTTATTATTCGCTTCCCAGTTCTCGTCGACCGGCTGATCGATAAACTATATTAAAGCGTATATGCATATACATAAACATGTTTACGTCAAAGTGATACTGCGAGTGTGGAAGTTTTTTTCACCGTCGAACTAAACGTTGAACCGTAGCCCGGGTGGAAAGTGTAAGTTTTCTCCTTGTCTTCAAGCCCTTGTACTCCACTACTTTCATAAAATCAATGCAGATGAGATCAATGAGATGACTCTCGTTCAATCCACAATTTCTCGGCGACATTATATTCAATATCGATATATACGAATGCAATATTGCAGTAGATTGTCGATTATACGACAACACATACAATTTCCGATGGGAATGTTTTACTTTTGCACTCCGAATACAACAGCTAACTCATACATATACATCTTATACACGTCGTAGGAATACCTGTAAGTACAAGGGTATTCTAGAAAGTTTTTTCATCTTACACGGAAAAAAATGATCCTTAAAAATTACTGTACCAGTTCGATAAAGTTCGATAAAGACAGGGCAGAAAATTTTCAGCGCTCTTCAGTGATTTTTTATGACTTAACCTTAATTTTTGCTGTCATATATATCATTTGTTACCAAATAGGCATCTTATCCCCGATTAATCGGATTGTACAGTACTTTTAACCAGATTTTGACAATTATTTTGATTGTAAATTTCTCTCCGTGTATGTGTGTATCAGTTTAGGTGCATCGAATTCAACTCTGATACGTACACCTAATCGGCAGCGTGCCAAAATGGTTTCATTCGCAGTGCCGGGTATTCAAGCTCTCTTATTTATATCGGCTGTTTGCTGCAAGTTGCCTGAGTAGGATATACCCGCCTATATTTTCAAGAGTCGCGGGAGGCTTTTAACGGTATACAGAAGGAATAACAGAAGCGGTAAACTCGTTGGTCTCAATCCTACTATCCCTAGCTACAATGATACTCGAGTGTTTAGCTGTCACATTGTACCTTTCTACCGGCGAGTATTCATCATAATAGCTCCCATTATGGCTAGCACATGTAACTATAAATTTTCCCTTTTTCAACAACCTATTGTTACCTTAACTGTTTCTATAAGCAAAGTATAATAAAAATAAACAATTTGTCGTCACTGCATGTAATCAAGAAGCAAAGTATCATCTTGATGGCATGTATATAAATAATTGACAACTTCGTCATGATTCAACCTTTCACAGTGCATAGTTTTATCGGCGTAACTTGAATACGGCAGGGTGTACCCGAGTATACCCTTCACTAGTCATCTTCGTCTTCTCCTTTGGTTGTTGATGTTGTGTTGGTTGCGATCCCTTGGTGGCAGGCATAGTATTGTGTCTACCCGTGCTGTTCCCCGGTGCTTATCCTGCGTCGGGCCAAACGTACATTCGCTCGTACAACCCGGGTCTGCGTAGTTTGTATGCTAATCAGAGCCGTGTTTCTCTCATCTCCCTATAGAACAGGTTGGTCACGAGGCCTCTGTCCCTCTCAACGACACGGTTCTCTTCTTCCAGCATCTACTGGCAGTTTCGATATGCGTCGACTCTTGCATCTCTCCGGAACTCTCATCGTTGTCTCGCTCAAATGCTTGCATTGTCCGTACATTCTCTTCCACTTGCTTCATCGCCCTCTTTCTTTCATCGTAGATTCACCATTTCCACTAACCCGAAGGGTAAGTAAACAATTTCACCCTTCGACTTTCCCCATTGCTTTCACTCGCCCTATCTTTTCGCTATAACTGTATAGGTACGCTGTCGCGTTGGACGCCAAGCGAAGCGTAATACCAGTCGCCTCGACTTTCACCCCTTCCTTTATCTACCACTTCTGCCAACCCTTCTACCATCGTAGCCTGACAATGATAATTCAGCCGCGTTGTTTTAAACGGCTCGTAAGCGCTCAATAAGCCGCCTAACTGATGAGAACACGACGGGGGTGGGAAACCAGCGCGTACGTAGTAGTAACGTTAAAACGTAAGCCAGAACAGCTTTCAACCCCGCGTCTTCCGCAACAGTCTCAGTACTCTAATAGAATCTCTGCACGACGCCGAGCATCAGAGTGTGAACGAGGATTCTCGACTGTTCTCTCGGTCACAAGCTTTTGGGTAAATACTCATGGCGACGTTGTCGCCTACACTCCAGCCGCTAGACTTTCGAAATCCGTGAGAATCCCTTTCCACTTTCCATTCTGAATACGGTAACGCTTTCCAACCTTCCAGGGTGGAATTGTGTAAGTGGTGTAGACGTACGTGAGGTCAGACCTCCCGTTGGTACCAAAACTGGATTAACCCAAGCAACGAAAAGGGAAGAATATTATACCATGTACCAAAATATAACAGACAACCCCAGCATTTCTGTACATGACAGAGGTTTAATCGTCACAGATCATATTATATGTGGGCTCATCGTTTTAGCTCTGATATTAATACCCAATCATTTTACATTGAATTTAAAACAATTCAATCACAGTGTCTCTTTATGTCCACAATTTATCCTGATATTTCACTCGAAATATGACGCAGTAACGTGAATTTTTCGATGATGCGATAAATATGTGAATCCGCCAGCAGGATTCAATTGTCAATTAGTATTCACAGGAACATGCAATTATTGTGTAATATATGGATGTAGTACGTGCATTGAAATATGCTACGAGGGTAATTTACTCCGACATTAATTAGCGCCGGATCAAGTTCATATAACGAACTGTAATATATGCAATTCATTATATTCCTCGGTATTGTTTACCGGCCTAAGCGTACTATCACAAGGTTGTTAATCATTGATTCCCTCTCCATTGTATACTAAATATTTTATACTTGCTATTTGCAAACCAATGAATTAAAACGAAAATTATGCAATATGCGGCACTTTGCCCTTGGAGTTGATGCATACCATAATTTGAAACTTTTTTCAATTTACTGTTTAATTCATCCGTTTCACTTATTCCCCATCTATTTTTTAGTCCATATTCGATCCCATCGCAATCGTCTTAATCACCGTTAGACTAGTGTCAACCTGTCAACATTATTCATTCGTTTCTTCTTCGTTATAATTCTATCTGTGAAACACCTAAACTCTCAACGAGATACAGCTTGGTTATAAAAAATACACCACCAGAAACAGTAACCCTGAATCGAAATAAAAAGAGGACCAATCTCTATCGCTCGAGCTTACCGCCGGCTTTTATTCAACTTCCGTGCGGTGGAGCTAGCAGCGCAACCCCTATGTGCATGTTAAAAATCAAAAATACTTGAATTATTCATGTTTTTTCGATTTTAATCATACATCCCTTCGGATTTTGGGAAAATCTCTAAG